>JAQGCB010000712.1:0-19179 GCA_034698835.1 Protaphorura tricampata
ATTTTCTTGAATGTCAATTTGGAGACCGTTTCTGAAAGAACTGAGGAATCCGAGGAAAGTGATACTAATGCCGAATCGACGGACTCCATTGATTCCATGCTAAACGAAACAAGTGACAGTGACGTTAGTATCCCTGAGCTGGATGAAAATGATGAGGGTGACGGTCAGCAGATTGATGTGTTTGATGAACCAAATATGGCGGCAGAATTGGAAGAGATTCCACCAGGTGTCCAAGGAGATCCTGAAAATACAAGTAGTAGCGATAGTGGTCGAGGTGATGCTGAAAGTGTAGTATCATCTTCCTCAACGACATCTTTGTCCAGTCATGCATCTGAAACGGGTGGAGGAACTCAAACTTCATCAAACTTTCCTTATCCGAGTGAGAGTAATTTAGGCGGAAAATATGGGTATCTGAAAGCTGCCATTCGAAGACCCAGAGCTCCAGACGGTCATAGATTCGTTGTGTCAGTTTTTGGAACAAATGGGAGGAGAAACAATGAATTGAATCTACCGTCTTGGGTTCCAGTCTATGCTGAGCGACTTGAGTGTATTCTGAATCAATTCCTGGATAAAACTGATTCAAGTCAACAAATTGGACCAGTAATGCAAATTCTACATAGTACAGCCAAAAGTAGAAGTAATCACAGTTACAGGTCGGTCATTACATGTACGGCAAGCCAAGAAAAGCGCCTTGAGCGAACTGAATTGAGATCATCATCCAGAACTGGACAATTGAAAAGTTGTCTCAGAGTGTCAAGGGAAGGAAGTACGGGTGAAGCAATTCCTAAGAATATTTCCTGGTCTAAGAAAATTATTGTGAGGAGTGTGGTTCCGTTAGGAGCAGTGGATCCTCATGCTAAACCTGAAATTGTTTCTAGTGCTCCAGTAAAAGGTTAGTATTTTCCGAGTACTGAAAACTTCAAAAGAAGAATGCAGCATTGCTTGACGACGCCTTACGGCGAATGTCAATTAATCTATGTACTTAGCTCTTGTAAATTATTCATATATTCTTTTCAGAAACCATCTCCACTAAGGCACAAAAATCGCAAAGTTGTCCAGATATACTCTTGGGATGTGTTAAACCAGAGATAATTGGAGAGGGAAGCAGAAACAAAGAAATTCTAAATCCACTGGAAAATAAGAACCCGTCGGAGAAGAAAGAAACAAAGAAAAAAGGATTCGTCTCAAGGATTTTTGGAAAATTCTGGTGCAACTGTACGAATAATCTCAAAAAATCATCTAGTCATGAGTGCAAGGTGTCCAGCAATTAATTTATGATTACCAGTCCTGGAGCAGTTCGATCTATTGTTTTATGTCAAATTGTGTTGTCTACTCCAATTCAAACAATTCAAATTTTGATAATTCAAATTCAAGCAGTTCCTTTCCTACCCAAATTCTCAACTTCTTAAGTTGCAAGTAAAATATTTTTCATGTCTGGTTCATGAGAATTGAATCCAGATAAGATAATAAATCGAGGAATTATTTTGAACATGTTCTTGAGCTAAAAATTCAATGTAAACAAGTTAAGGTTGTGTATTTTTAAAATCGGCTAACACGAAACAAGTTGTGAGTGTGGCTGTTGAAAGCTACTGAAGCGATTTTCTGTGTAGTTTCCCGTTGCCCTTTTACACAATTCCAAGAATTCCAACAAGTGTCTGGAATGTAAAACAAGCAGACTTATACATTCAGTAATCGATTTTCAAAAAGTTCTGATATTTTTTAAAAAGGAACAAAGAAAAATGGCGTCGCGTTTCCTGTACCCTGGCAAGGATGTCTGGGAAATCTTACGTAGAACTAAAACCGGGCTCTCGTCGTCGGCTCGAACGTGTGCGAATTTTAAATTTTATTCGGTCGTGTCAACACAGTACGAGCACGTGTGGAGTTTTTAGATTTTAGTTCTAGAGAATTATTTTTAATTTTTCAGTTGTTGATCATTCAGTGCCTATCGATCCAGTGTTTCTTTTCATTCTGTTAAGAAAGAGTACTTGACCTTAGAATAGAGAGACATTTTAAATCAGAAACAAAACAAGGTGAGATAAAAATGTACACTATTTTATTCTAATTTTATTGTTTATATTTTGTATTAGTCTGTTAAATTTAATTCTGTACACTGCTGAAATTATGAAACTGTATTTTCCCCTTTGTAATTTTTTTTATAAAGTATCGATTTTAGATTTTATGAGAGTATGAGGTAGGTTTTTACGCAAATATTTACTCATCTCTACCATCTACTCTACACTCTACATTTGTCAAGAACAAATTATGGATGTTCATAAAATTAAGATTTTTAAAATATTTACCGTATGACCGTTCAGTTTGTTTTTGTAATTAGTTGCTAAATCTAACGTATGGGTGCTGTAGAATTTTTCTGGAATAAGTTGCACCTTGGTTCAGTTTCAATCGATAAAGTGAAGGTTAGATTAATAGAGTTAGAGATGTGAGAATTGATACTCGACCGGGTTCCCAAAATGAATTTGAAGAACGATGGGCATGGAATAGTCATGGCTGGATATCAAGTTACAACTTTGATAGATATGCTTCAAACTGAATATCACGATTTATGAATAATGTTAATTCACTCCATCCTCTTCTCTCTTCTGTCCTTCTCGTACGTAGTACCTCCACTTCACTCTACGAATTTAGGTTGATTCTGAAATTGTGACCAGAATTTCAAAATTGGATGTAGCCTGATCAAAAACAGGAAACTATAATGATAAATTTTGAGGTGTTGGTGTTATGTACAGGTTAGTTAGAGTTCTGTATTGTGCTACCATATAGCTAGTAATGAGTAATGACAAACTAATCAGTGATAGGATTTGAAACATTTAGACCTAGAGCGTTCGTAATGTAAGTACGCAGCGAACCTACAAAAACTTGAAACTGTTTATTCCCATGAGTGGAACAGGGACATTGTATTTGTGTATTTGACACACTTTCTAGACAGGGTGTAGATCTGCTTATCAAAATTGCATTCTGCTCAAACTGCTGATCAGCAAATGCTGCCTTTACCTTCATTTGTTCACTTGGACCTCCTTCGAAATTTTTGGTGGCACCAGGGTAGGGTTGTCCCATCATTTAATACTTAATGCTCTGAGTTCAGACTCCGATTTACCATTTACTTTCCATATCGATTGACTGATTGATACCATAATATGGTATCATTCGGGGGCGAGGCTATCATATCTTCCCCTTGTCACGCATGATGAAACTCTAACGTGACCTGTGGTTATCTCTGGAGTTCAAAATTTTAGGACGATCGGTCTGATGGTTATATTAAAATGTCAAGTGTGGTTCAGGATAGCAACAATTATAATGTTGGCACCGACGCGACGGTGTCTCAGTATTGGTCGTTTCGTTGAATGAATTGGGTTTTTCAAAGTGGGACGCCCGGTTTCGGTTAGGACTTCTGTCTTTTGATGTGACACTTTCAATGGATTGATTTTTAAGTTTATTCATTCATAGAATTACTGGCTTATAATGTTAGTTGTAAAGTTACAATATTTCAAATGGAATCTTAATACATAAAATTGTTGATCCTTTTCCTTAGATTAAAATGAACCAGTCAGATGCAGAGCTGATTCCAGAGTGCTCAGAATGTACGAAACATCCTGGAACCATTCGTAAGATGAGAAAATACTTTTGTCCGTAGGTGAAACCCATAAAATAAGTCCTATTTGGGCAGTATATTAAAAATAAGCAAAAAAGACAGTAAAACATTTAGTTTTTTTTTATTTATTTTGGACAGAGACTGTTGGATCCATCACTGTAACTTTAGATTCCGCAAGAGGCTCTACGAATTGGGAAAGATCGTAAAAAGTTCAACTCGTTCTTGTCAAAATCAAAGCGGGACTAGTAAGAGTGATGTTTTTGGTCCCCCAGAGCATGTATTGATTTACTACGACTGCTCACCTTGGGCTAAGGCTTTGCTTTCTTTAGTTCGAGATACAATCTTAGCGAATTTGGCTCTGGAATCATCTCCGGAGACGGAACGTCACAGAACCCTACCACCATTTCCCTTTGTCTTTTCGGTATTGTTCATTCATGGTATGTTGTGTTCAAATATTACGTTTTCTCTTTGTCTTTCACTTTCACTTTCTCTTGGTCTGTTCCAGTCAATTCGTTTTTTTCTAAATCCAATGCGGATACAGAGTATAAAATTTTAGCCTTTAGTTTCACAAACTTGCACAGCTTCCCGTTATTTTTAAAAATTCGGTCGTAAACTATTTAAATTTTAATTCGTTTTAGTAAAATTTTATAGGATATTCAAATTGCGAAACAACTAACTATCCCGTATGGCCTAAACTTAAAAACGTATGAGGTCTCCACTCCAACATTCAATATTTCGTAGTCATTTAGCCAACTCGGCGTACTTGACTTAAATCACCCAAACAATGGGGTGATTGAGTGACCATTTGCGTAAGAGACCGGATATTTGTGTAGTAACGGTCTAAGTCGGTCAAATGGCTCTGACATACACGTGTTCTTGTTGTGTATTGTTAGCTTTGCCTTTTGGCTTATTTCCGTTCTTCTTTGGTATAACGAAATTTGTATGTCATGTCAATACAATGGAATGGAATGGATGCGTCTAATTTATTTATGTTCATGTTTTAGAGGGAGCGAATGAGTATGGTGCTCTGGATGTGAATACAAATATAAATCCTGGAAATGGAAGTAGGATGAATAGCTTGAAGGAACTTCGGAGTTGGTTGAGTGAAAGTAAGTCCACATTTGGTCTTGACTTTCCTCTCGTGGTTTCAAGTTTGGAGAAGAGTTTATCAAGTTCCAATTCGAATTCCACTCCGTTGAAGGAAGAGAAGAACACAGAGGAGCAGGAGTGGTGGAGAGAGATTCAAAGGACAGAGACGGACTCGGACGTATCAGTTTATCTTCCTTTTGATCCCGATTTGAATACTCGACTCGTCATGTTGGTTGACAATATCAAAACCACAAGTTCTCGACTGGACTTTCTTCAATGCTTGAGGTATAGGATTTTGAACAAGAGAAAAAAATAGAGGATGTAGTCAAATTACTTTTTGGAAGAGTTTGAGGTAGACGTAGAATAGGGAAATCGAATTTCATAAGAATGTACGAGACAAGTGTATTCATGAAACCGTTACACATTTATATCTAGCATACAATGTAAAAAGTAACTTTGAAGATTAGAAAAACTTATCTACTCCACAAAGACCTTCGTCCAAGTCCAAGAACTTTCTTCTCTTTGACCTAATTCATTCCAAGTTTTGTACAAGAAATTAGTACTTTTCTATTTTGTTAATTAGTTTTGAAATATTTTATCATTCATTTCTTCTTTTACTTTACGGATGAACATTGAACAAATTCTCAATCATGTTAAAGTAAAGGTTGTCTCAGGCGACACGCGACAGAAGTTGGACAGATGGACGCGAATGACAGGGTGCGAACGAAACATGACGTAATACAGGATTGAACGAGAGACCGAGAGAGCCTCGGTCGCCTGGGTCCAGTGTGGTCGTGTTGTCAATGTTTCTATACATAGGAGTTTAGAATTCTATTCTATTTTCAATTCCAAGGAATGATTGATTACATTTGATTCCTATTCCAGACAAAATCTAATCGTGTCTGTGACTCGAGGTCTAAACTTGTCAAAAGTATTACTCCCAGACCAGCAAACCACAATGTCTGTTAAAATGTTCTCAATGATGTCTCTTGGAAGAGGAGCTCAAGTCTCGGACCAAATGGTAAAATCCTATTTTTGTCCCTTTTACATTACTTTCAATTTATTTCTGGATTGAACTGGAGCTCTGGAGCTTGAGTTCACATGCCTGATGCAGTACTAGTTTAATTTGGAATATTGTACTTGTACTATTCTGTATAAACTTTAATACTTTTAGAGTCTGACAACCAAAGTAGACGTTGTTGAGTTGACTCGACCGTTGATGGACCTTTCCAGCGATGATTTATTTGACTATCTAAGCTCGTTGGACAAGACTAGTGAGACGACTCGGGTTACTTGTGAAAATAAGGTAAGGAATGCATGCAAAAAAGGGGAAATGATTTATGGTTTTATGTTCAATTCGTTTCTGGTCAGAAACATGCATGTGCACGAAAAGACAATAAACATTTGCTCAGCTCATGCGGAAAAGCATACGTTCCAGTTCTTGTTCTAGAGCAGCATGTTTGTGATGCGCGAAAGGACTAGGATTATCGGATCGGATTGAATGACACTCTCATTAATGATGAGCTTTTATCTAGGGATGAAAAATTGCCCTTCCATCCAGTACATGAATTGTACATTATGCAATTATGTAAAATAAACTAGGTTAGGTTGCATTTAATATTATTTGTTTTACGGGTAGTCATGTTCTTTCGTTAGGGAAATAATAGAATAGATTAGGCGGATCGAGGGAAGCCTTCAGGCGTTGATAAATTTTTTTTATTGTGTTTGTTTTTACTTTCTATCCCAGGAAAAAAGAATCGACAGTATCCGAAGTCAATGTGAAGACTTTATCGTGACTCTTCAAAAAGATTTTCCTTCAACTGTTCCAACGTTGACAAAGATTGGTGCGAAGCTTGATGGCAATTGCCCTAGTTCTACAGCTCTCCAAGCATCCAAATGTCTACTGTGTAAGGTGAGATGAATAGCTACGATATTTTCCCTTCAAAAGAAAAAGTTTCCTTGGGGTTTTCCTTTTCTCTTCACCAAGAAAAAACTTTGCGTTTAGAATAATTGATAGGAAAATTAATCTTTCAAAAAATATCAGACTCTAAAGTGTTTCTCAGTGTGTGTGTGTGTACGGAAAACAACTTTGTTGTGAAAGAGAATTCTTTCGTAGACTCCAAAAGGTACTCTGTGAATACTAACAGAAAACTATAGCCACGAAAAACAATTTGTATTCTTTTAGCAACGTCTAGACCAGGAAGGAACTGAAACAATTGACTTTTGCTATGGTTGCTCCAACATTCTCAAAGAAATGGTAAGAGTAGAGAGACCCCTACTAGATTTACCTCGGTTTTCTTTACTTATTTATAGACATTTCCAATCTCTTAGAAAGATGCTTCTATTCTCCGTGGAATCCTTGCAACCCTGAAAAAATGAAACTCACGCGACTCAAGTCAAAAGAAGTAAGTGTGTGTAGGAACTCAAACTCAATATTTATGGTGCATCAACAAAAAAAAACACGATAATTTTTTATTGTCTGTTCTGTTCAAAAAAAAAGAGAGGGAGAAAAAAAAACTTAACAATAAAATGTCTTTTTTTAAAGGAGTAAAACATTCACACTAGTGTACAGTAACTAATTTCCTACTTTATCAAACTGAAGAGTTTGATCCGAAACAAGAAACATACATACGTACGTTTTTTACGTACGTACTCACCCAACATTTAATTAATTGAACATGAAAACAACTCAGAAAAAACTGACTGGCCTGGCCTGGCCTGTATAATTAATTAACTTACACTTTCCTTCGTCTCCTGAGACAAATGAAATCAGTTGTCTTCCATTCCATCCCATCCAGGCAGCACTTTTTTGTTACACTGATTGATCAATATTTTACCTCTTTCCATTTCTCTTCTATTCTTGGCCCGCAAGAAATAATGAACTCAACTGTTCCTTAATAAACTTAAACGAGAAAAAAAAATGATTACAATGATATCCGTATTATACATAGTAATATAAGATACACATTTGTCTTTCATGTAATGAGATATTTTTTTCTGTAATCTTACGTTCGTTCGTACTGTAATGGAAAAAAATGTGAGCTTTTTTAATTAAAGAACAAATAATTAATTAACTTAGAGACTAGTTTCATTTAACTTATAACCTTCATTTTGTACAAAGAACAGACAAATAACTCCAAAGAGTTCATTTTAATATAAAGACAGACAGACAGGATTCAGAAGAAAATCATTCAAATAAATGTTAACTATTTCTATTTGTCAACTACAAACTAAACTAGACAACTTTCTATTAATAAGTGCTTTACTTCCCAAAAGAATTTTCAGAAGAAATTATAGTACGTGCGCGAAGCGAAGTGTCACCAAATCACCATATATCGGATATCGGTGCTATGTCGTACCAGTCACATCACATTCAAAGAAATTAAGCTAAATCTAAATTGGGCGTATTTTTCTTGACTAAAATTTAACAAATATTTGTATACATGTAGAATAGTGTCACAAAGAAAGAAGAGGAAAAAAAAATCTGCGATGAGCTTCTTCAAAACGAATTCACTTCGATTTCGATATGTTCAAATTTCAAACTCTGTAGTCCAATCCAAATATTAATGACCGTTTTAATTTGGTCAAAATATTCGTCACAAGTTTTGTCGTTTGGGAATTGAATTTAACAATCAATGAATTGCGTTTTTATCCACCATCAAATTGTTGCAGTCCCAAAGTATCACTTCAATCTTGTCAATGGTCCAAGGCTATCATCATCCGCCTAATTACTAAGCTTCTAATTCGGATGATTCAACCCAATCATCTGAAGCCCATGCAGGCATTTTGGTTTCAAAGCTCCAACCAGGTCCCTAAAAAACATACCCGATTTTTGACACTCTGTTAGTCTTATTTTTTTCTAAATTGCCTAGTAATAGAAAAAGGGTGAATTGCTTACCCGGTAACCCATTGCATGTAAGTACATGACCAAATCCTTTGGCTTTGGATCCCTGTAACGAACTTTGCACTCATAGCAGTGAGGGTCATGGGTCATTTGGTCATTTCTGAATGTGAGGTCTGAGCCACTACTCCCTGTGCTCTTCTCACTGGTCACGGATGAAAAATCCGTTGATGTGGAACAAACTTGATTTTCTTCGTCACAAGTCTGAGTGCCCACAGTAACTTTCCCTAAGGCTTGTGGAGCTATTACTGAAGTTGGAGAAGAATTTTCCTCTTCAGTCACAGCCACACTTATCATCTCTACTGATTCCGTCTTTTTTAAACTTGCAAGCTCAGACTCCGGACAGCTGTCACGAGTTTGGGTCACAGCCGCTGGTTCTTCTGTGGTCGACAGAGTCTCTGAAGTATTCACCGTAGTAGTCGCAGATTTGCTAACAATTGTGTCCTCTTCTTCCCCATCCCGAGTGGGGTCCTCAGGGCTTCTTTCACCTGGTGGATTGCCAGTGACAGATTGTGTTGGGCGTGCTGGTCCAAAAATGTCTACGGATGGTAGTCCAGAATCATCCCCTTCAATTCCTAACCAATTCTCTGCATTGTGGATTGAAATGAGCTCAGCAATAAGTTCATCATCAGTTTTCCCCATTATACCTCCCTTCCCTTTCTCTGGGCCAAAGACTGGATGATTATACAGAGGATCATTCACGATAGGGTAACCTAAGAAAATAGAAAAAAAAATAGAAACATCCAATTAAATTCAACGCAACTTGGCTTAAGACCACTGTGTGGTACCATCCATCCTACAATCTCCGTTCCTAATCCGATTCCCCCTCAAATATATACTTTACTGTTCGCCTTTTCCAGTCGGATTATACGTTCAAACTCTGTCTGGTCAGCAAAGAAAAGCTTAGCGTTCGTACTTATGTGAACCCGATCAATTTGCAAGAGGAACTTTAACCTTATATCGCATACAAATCTCCAACGGGTGAACTAGCTCCTACTGCTGAATAACTTCGAAGTTTCTTTACTCAGAATGAATGGGAAAATAATTGGTTTGCAAGATTTGATTCGCCTTGTATTTCGGATTTTATTTTATCTCAATACACTACCTTTCTCTGACGTCACATTACGTAGTGAAAAGTGAAAGTGAAGTGAAAGTCTTTATTTTCTTCTCTGGTTGGAGAAAACACAATATTTTTGAATGATTCCATCCAAGAATAAGAGAAGATCATTGAATGGAAATGGAACATACACATACGACAGAGCCGCAGTCCGAGTTCGAGTACACAATAAATTTTGTTTTCAACACAGCATGATGCGAAGAAACCAAAAATAATATCATCTATTTCTGGTGCTAGAGTCACATATATTGGAGAAAGATAGAAAGGGTGACTTTGGTCAAGCTCGACCATGACACAAATGGAGAGGACAGGACAGTTAATTTAGTTTTTGTTGTTGAAATACAAGGAGCAGGGGCTTTTTCATTTGTCCACTTTATTTTCCTTCTACTACTACTACGTTCCAAAGAAAAAAAAATGTAACAAACTCACCGAGATACTGGAGATGAACACGGATTTGATGCATTCTGCCCGTGTGGGGCTTTGCAATCACAACGCTCGTCTTTCCATTGTAACTTAACCTCTTAAAAGTGGTCCTACAATCCTTTCCATCCTTGGACACTTTACAAACTCCAATTTTGTAACTCACCACTTCAATTGGTTCTCGACACTCAATTTCATCACTAAAAGAAAAAGACGAAATCACATGTCATGTTCTTACCCAATTTTGGTCTGTACATTCTAAGCGAATGCGAAAGTGAAAGCCTGCTCACTATAGTGAAAGTTCGCTTTCTTTCATTGTCATTCATTCGAGGCTACGATAACACATCGTGATGAATGATACAACATGAGATATATTTTCAGATTTAAAAATAAGTCTTACTCTGGGAATTCGCCCTCAACACGGCAAACGTACTGCTTGGACACCATTCTATTTCTTATCTGTTGTTCCATCTCTCTGGCTTTCTTCGGGCTTCGACCGAATAGAAGGAGTCCTGAAGTCAAAAGATCCAGTCGATGAATCGTTCGTAGATTCTTTAATTGATGTTCCTTCGCAAGAATGAATACGACCGTGTTGTGTCTGTATCTCCCGCATGGATGGACCTTAAAATTAAAACAATATATTTTTTAGTTGGTCAAGTATCGGTAGTCAGAAATTTACACTAGTGGAGAAAGTTTAATTTCAAAATTTAAAGCAACCATTTCACTATATTTTATAGCAATAGCGGACTGACAATATATTTTAACTTTGAGTGGGAATGGAAAATCTCCAGCGCCCACGATGACAGCACAGGTTCTGAACTGGTCAACCAGTTCATTTGCCAATAAATATTTTGCAAAGGCGACCTTTTACATAGGATAGAATCGCGGTTTGACGAATATTTTCTCCTTCCTGTAGAAACTGATAAATGAAATCCCGTCGAACAGAAAAAAGTACAACGTGAATTTCTAGTCAGAAGTCAGACAGACTAGACGGGGTCATATGGTTCAGCAAACATTTCGATCATATTGAACGTCATTTTCCAATTTAAGCCAAAATCTTGTATTCTTCGAATAATAATGCCCTGGGGTAGAGTTGAGAGAGTTGAACTAAAGGTAAAACGTCAATTTCAAATTCCCTGAAGCCAAGTCTTCCTCATATCTAATCTAAATGACAGGCGGGAGGTGGACTCGACCTGAATACCATTTTAATGGAAGGGAAAAAGAGTTGTTCCGAAGAAACGACGTAGTCAGTCAGTCGGTCTTCTTGTGTCAATCCCAGTCAAACCAAAACTCCCATCCATCATTTGTCAACCAGAAGAAAACGCTCTCGGATTTTCCATTAAAATAACTCTCCTTCACAAATATTTCAGCCCGGCTCACGACTTTCTTAGAAATCACAAAGTTAAGGATAGATAGTAATAACAGTAATAAAGGGCGTCTTACGTCTTTCCTTATTTACCCTATTCCGCTCCCTCACATATCCTCCAGCTCACCCTAAAGTATATTGCAATTTAGCCCAAACCAAAACATTTATCAACGTCCATGTCCATAGACTTCCTCAAATAATTTATAGGATGTCTTAATCTTTCTCTAACTCAGGGAGTTGGGGCCCATGCCATGCATGAACTTTCCATGATTTGATAATCAATCCTCAAAATTCAAATTTAGACTTTTTCCACGTTGATTATCACGCCAAGAAATCTACTAATAAATTAATGTTCTACCACCGCATTATACCATGAAATTTAACTATACAGTAGTCAGTCGACCAGGGCACCCGAAGCCTTTGTCCTGGGATTCGGGTGATGGAAGCTTAGAATTGGTGTCTCAGGACAAAAGTCAAATCAGGAAAGTGCTCAGATTAAATAATAATGAGAACTGGGTTGAAAAGATTGTACTGTGCATATCCATATCCCAACTTTTCCAGGCACTTCATTTTGGATTACCAATTTTGTACTGGCTTCCTGTAACAAAGTAGCTTAGTAGGTAAGGTATGTAAGGATATACAAGAAAAAAAGGAAAAATAGTTTTAGTTCCACACCATTACCACATTACCCGTGAAAATAAAGGTAACCGAAACCCAGTTCTCTATTCTCTGGTAAAGTGCAGACCGAAGTGCTAATTTTGCTGCCAAGGATCGTCGAAGCGAAAGGGGGGAGCTGACGAAATTGTTGAAAATAGAATTTGGACAAAAAAAAATTCTGGGGTTTAAGCTAAGACCAAAAGTCTGACTTCGACTTCGTCTTCCACTACACTGGAGTGACGGAAAGGACAAAGTGACATAAATCTGAGTCTGAGACAATGGTAGGAAGGGCCGGGCATGAACACATTCTTCAAGAAGTTACGACGATGAGAGAATAATGAGAGTAGAATAGAATCGCTCCAATGGCACGTTTTCATCCGTGTGTTCCTATGTTACTTTCCCCACACACTATTTTTGTTTGGTTTTAGCTTTGAGACTTCCGGGAGGTCGGAGCTAGGAAGCGGAAAAAAAAACTGTCTCAAAGAAAGTAAGAGCATTGTCTTTGTCTGCCACACTGCCATAATATGTTATGAGTGAAAATAAAGTAAACCGAGGGCTCAAAGTTAAAGTAACGAGAATGGTTTCATGTTTCGTGCCAAAATATTTTTCAAGTGATCTAATTTCTCAAAAATGACAATGAGCACGTGCAAGCATTCTAGTCTAAAATGAAACCAGTAACTGTTGGGATTTCTTTTTACAGTAAATAACTCTATCCATCATCTACACAATTAAAAACTCGGGAAACAGTTATCTTTTCAAAACTCTAACCGGAGTGGGTAAGTGTCAATGGACCAAATGAATGCCAAAGATTTGAAACCAAAGACAATGATCCAAATCATGTCTTTTACAATAGAAATAAAACAAACACCCTCAAAGGGGCGGATGACATTATCCCCGAACATAACAAAACTTTCGGGATCATTGAAAAACTGTAGTAATGATTCAAACAAATCCTTTGATTATGTTGTGACTACTTTTCAAAACAGCGGCGGAAAAGAAAAAAGGATACTTCTTTATCCATTAAGCCCACACACGGACTTGTAAGCGTACTAAACGGAAACGTACTACTCATCGAAGTAAATCATTTTAAAAACATCGATGCTTTTAGAGCATGCTTCCTCATGTTCATTTGTCGATCCTATTGGGTTAAGGTTGGGGCTCCCGCGTTTCGGGTTGAAGTACCGTAAATGACAAAATATTCCACGGGGTTGTATTCATTCTGGTTGGGTCAGAGGTCACTTTTCTTCTTTTTTCTCCTTAATTAATAATTAAGGACCCGGGTTGTATTCGATCCCAGGCTTCTACTTGAACCCGCTGTTGTATTTGGTCATTTACGGCATTCTACTCAATTTTAATGATACTCTCATTTCCGCATCATTCAACAGATGCCCAGGACTACATCCTGTAGTCACATTAATAATCAATTCTGCATAACAGGAAGACGAGACAACCCCGTCAATTAAAAATTAAACACGGCCATATTGTCACCAGCTGTAAAATTTAACCACCCAGGTTTTATGCGAGTGCATAATAATATGACGTGGGAGACCTTTCCAAAGTCCTCGGCATGG
This sequence comes from Protaphorura tricampata, assembly GCA_034698835.1. Taxonomy (NCBI): domain Eukaryota; kingdom Metazoa; phylum Arthropoda; class Collembola; order Poduromorpha; family Onychiuridae; genus Protaphorura; species Protaphorura tricampata. The sequence continues at coordinate 13,729 of JAQGCB010000712.1, forward strand.
GTACTAGCTCCCATAAAAAATATCTCTAAATAATAGAGCCACCTAAGATTTCATTTCACTTGACTCCCCTTTTTTCCGACATGACAAAAGAAAAAAATAAAAATGAGTTGCTGTCACACGCGTGCCTGAATCCGCACCCCCTGACCATGAATGAGGTTAAACGTATACCTCAGACAACTTGACATTTGACATGACATGATGACACTATTCTACAGTATCATGCGACTATCATATTCAGCAGATTCTAATAAATGTCTGTTAATAAACTGAGCATAAATTCCTTTCAGTTCCACCAGATACTGGGAACGATTTGACACGAAAGGGTGGATTTCGACATTTTCAGAGTTCAAAATGTCATCTTTTTATGACAACAGGAGAAGGCACGTCAGATTTTTTATTTGAAGCGGTATTTCATACAGGGTAGGGGCGGACAGGGCAAAACGACCAAGGAACACGAAACTTCAATCCGTAGAAAAATTCATTGAAAAAGTTAGCGCTCCAGAAATAGTTGGCAGACAATTTTCGAACATTTAATTCGGTTAAATCGAGTGCGTTGACTTCTGGATTTTGAAATGTGGTTAGTGTCTCTAAAATGAATATAGTTCACCTTCTCGGGACTTTTGGGTACAAAGTCAATGCAGGTGTGCTGTTTAACGCCAAATCCCGATATTCATTCACACACGTCATATTTTACTTCTTTTTCTGCCAAATGGGAAATAATAATTCCATACATGTGCAGAAATAAGTTGACATTAACCTTGAATTTGAATTAAAAGTACCCGTAAGGTACTTCTTCCTTGCAGAACCATTAATATGCAAAGCTAATCATAAAAATTTCTCTTGTATGACAATAAAAAAGTGTAGTAGTAGAACGGACTCTTACCCACGCGGCCTATCTTTAATTGCTAAACTATAAAAGTATCTGCAAACACTAACGCAGCATGAAGCAGACTAACATTTCATTACTCTTCCATAAAAAAAATCCAATTATCTCACGTCACAATCAATCGGAATGTAAATCGCATCTCAGAAAACCTCATTAACTCATTAAGAGAAAAGAAATACGATTAACGATTAAACTAAACTGACAGACGTGCTCAGAGTAGTACGACACAGGAGTAAAAGTGAGAAGAGAACGATGGCTAGAAATTACAGAGCGAGCTAAAACGCTCACAAATATTCAGGGGTCATAAAACACAAATTTTTGAACTAAACAATGGCTTTAGTTATTGTTGTATATGGCTCTCGAGCTGGCTCTTCAAAGAGACGTCCCCATCATATCTGCACTAGGCATCGAACCCTGACCACGTCAAAGGAGGACTGCATAAAATATTTCTACCCAACGAACAAGTTGTCTTAGGGTACCATATTAAAATTAATACGAATACGCAGACGCCGACTGACCCGCCATGTTACGGGCTACACAAGGTTACAAACTATGGATCTAAAGTCACAAAACCCTGTCAAAACATCCAAAATTAATGAAGACAAGGTGTGAGAAGAAAATGCCAGTCCGTTTGGTGGAAACACTCACTCAGTATTTCTCATGAATAACTCTCAAACTACAAACTTCATGTTTGTGAAGCGTTGCTCTGCGGCTTTCTAAAATAGCTTTAGCAAGATCATGACCTCGCCTCGGTTCCCTTCGCCTTCATGGAACATGGAAATGTTAGTGAAGAAGGAGGCAGAGTTTTAAACTTTCTAGTCCCTAAGGACTACCAAAGAATCTTAGTTTGGAAATCCCTTGTTCAGTTCAACATCTTGAATTACATTCAACCAAAAAGACGAAAGCCTAAAACTTACTATTACTTTGAAACGAAACTGTCTAGGTCTGAGAAACTAGACTAGTATTATGCTTCTAATAGTACTGCGTACGGAATACACAAAAGTACGACTAGATGAAAATCCAAAATCACAGAAAACTCTAAATAGAAAGTGAGTCTAGGTTTGAAAACTTTTCTGTTAGCTGATTGCGTTTTAGTTTACACTCTATATTGCCAAAACTACTACACTCAACAATTCAACATTAAATCAAAAAGAAAAAATGTAGGTTCAAACTTACTGGTATTGATGCAGGTTTGTTTACAACAACCAGGTCTTCATCCATGTGAATCACTTCAATGGGATCTGAGGTCACGGGTACTTCGTGCCTACAATTCAGTACACTTATTTGAGTCACAATTTTCTTCGTATCGGATTAATTTGGTGGAGAAAGTCATGCTTTCATTCGTATATTTATTTAATACATAGAAACACATACACCAAATATTAGAAAGCATAACATCACTCGCCAATAACCAATTTGTCACAGGAGCGATCATCAAAGAGGATTAATAAAATATGCAAATCAAATACATTTCTTAATAGCAAAGCAGGATATGAGAAATTATAGAAGAAGAGGGGGTTGGCTGAGTACTTCGTATATTTTCAGTAAATTAAATTCTTTCTGTTTCACTAATTAAAAAAATATGGTACTACTAATTCTAAATTTTAGAAACAAATCAACGAACATTTAGCAGTAAAACTAGTATTCCTGTGGAAATTGTAACAATGTACTATTTTATAATTCCCTACAGACTCATTTTGACAATTATTGTTTTTCCCTTTCCATTGAATTGTGTAGTGGTTAGTTTATTGGATTTTCCTAGATGTAAAGAACATAGACCTGTAATCTCTAAACCACAACCACATTACCACAGCCAGTGATGATTTTCAAACGCACGTGGGGAATTGATATGAAACTAACTATAAAGCGGAGAAAGCAACAAAGGGAAAGCAGGAAAGAGAAAGTCTCAACGTATATACTGCACTCACGAGGAAACCATTTTTCATGTAAAAAACCAACATCGATTCGAAAATAAAATCAACTCGAAGGGTTAAATCGTATCACAAGTATGACGACTAGAATTTTCTAAACTAGACAACGATAAAACATCTGCCTAGGACAGGACAGTTGGAATCAATGAGTTGAATTGTACATTTGAAATGGGTTCCTTGTGTAGTCATTTGCCACTCTTGAGAAGAAAGAAAAGTAGACGATATTTTATTACCTATGAACAATGTTAGCTAGCAGGTCATTATGCTTGAGTCGATAGTCCGTTTCGACTTTGGTGTAATTCACCGTAAGTGTGCCGCTCTTGATACACCGTTCCTGCGTTTTCAAAAGCAGTTGTTTTTGGTAAGTACGCAGTAGTAAAAATAAAATTTTTGGGGAAAGTTCTACGTAAACAGTAAACTCACATTACAAAAACTTGTTCAACTTTGTGTGGTGGGGTGGTGGGTTTGTTTGATAAAATAATTTTGGGGACTTTTAACATAAAACTAAAGCTTTTGAACAATCAATGTTAATGTCACAGAAGTCTCATCCACTCTACTCTCATTCCAACTCTTCCTTGCCCACTCGCACTCCTTCAAAATTCAGTTTCAAAGGACCACTAGATAAAACTAATTAATATTGGAGTACTATTGAGTCTAACCAGCCGCATAATTAGATGGCTACGTCGAATACACTTACCAAATTACCAGACGTACTAATTAACCTATTTCCCCAGGGGTCAAACTTTATGTGAACAAACCAACTGTATTTTCACTATAACTTTACGCACCCTACAGTTGTCTGGGTTGTTGGTGAAACTTTATTAAAAAAGCAATAATTCTAATCATGATCAAAAGGTTACAAAATTACAAAATATATACAAAATGTTAGCCAAATTATAACGAGTCGATTCGAAATTGTCAAAGAGTTACGAAAAATTTGGCGCAATCCGGGATTCCGGTTTTTTTAGCACTACAGTGATAATAAAACTGATGAAGGCTTCTTACAAAGTTAGGAATTCTGTATTCACTGAGAGATAATTGGTTTCTGCCACCCGGGGAAATCAAGATATGAGATTATAGTCAATGTCAAAATTTCGATACATTAACTTGTGAACCTAATTTAAGCGGCAGAACCTTATCGATAATTAAGAGGAAACTCTTCGTCCTCAAATCCAATATAATATCCAATAAATTTTAACAAGTTGGCTTATGTCCCAAAGGAATCATGGGATGTTTCGAAGGATAATTCCTTACTCATCTCTTGAATGATCCTCAAACTTCAAACTAATGAGGTCGAAGGTGAACTCACTCAAACGTAAATTTAGCTCAGAGCTAATTAACCAAACAGACTTCTCGTATTCAGTTCTGCTCAGTCAGTCGTCTTCGTATCCTAATTATTATGTCGTCAAATAAGATTGGTCTGAAACTGAATTATGAAAACGAGGTGGAGAAGAGGTTGGACATTTGTGAATGAAATTTCATCCGACGTGACGCTAGTCTATTGTGTTCAACTGCAGTCGATAAAATCTTAGCTCCCTCATTGACACGTTTATAATCGTATTCAAAAGTCTTGAACAACAGAGGGAAAAAGCATCAAAAACAGAGTACGTATACATACTTATGAACAAAGTATAAATTAGGAGAGAGGGGGATTCGTGAAGAGAATTGCAAATAACACAGAACAAGAAAATCCTTTCCTTGCTTTTTCTCACGTCAAATTCATACGGCGCACTCCATCAAGAGCAAAAGTTTTAATTAAGTTTTTTGGAAGTACGCGTACGCGTTCACATTGAGTTTGGGCCTGATCTCGAGGTGACTCTCTGACTCGACTCAAAGACAAAATAAAGTTGTATTGTATAGTGTATGGTACGAGTAAGTAAAGTTAAATAAAAAGTAAAAAAAAAAACTAGTAAAGCTATAAAGTTCATCATCATCATCATAATCATGATCAAAGAGTGGAACTAAAATCCTTTTTGGTTTCTTACATATTCCTCCACTGGATGAGCACGGAATTCTCTGGCAAAAACATCCAAAATCTTTTCACCAACCCAACGTCCCTTTGTAAAAGTTGTAAAAGTGAAGTAGTATGGGTAGACTTTCCTTAGACCTGTGTGTGCACATAAAAATTCATCGATCATTAATAAAAGCGTTCGTTAGCTGTAAGTACATAGTGTATTATAATGTTACAGAGTATTCGTAGAGCTATACTGGAATCGGCGTTCTTAAAACTTCTGCTTATACACACCGAAATATTTATGGGTCCTAAATTTCTAGAATAAGCCGGTAACATATGTACGAGAGTCCGACTATGACATAACATTATGGGTTTGAAACCAGAAGACCCGTATTTTATATTTTGGTTGGCAAAAACCTTGGATATGTAGTTTGACGTTGAGTTGAAGTTGCGCTCGTTCGTTCGGTTGAAAAATAAACAAAGAATGAAATGGATCCAAAACTCGAGGTGAGGATTTTGCCTTTAGCCCGCTAACGGTAATTCCTTCAGTTCATTGGATGGATGATGTATACATTTTGACTTTAATTAGTGCGAGTGCGAAGTCACACGCAGGGATTAATGGATTGCAAAATCCGTTCTTCAAATCATTTTTTACACAGATGAGATTGACAGTCATCATC
>JAQGCB010000713.1:0-19179 GCA_034698835.1 Protaphorura tricampata
ATGCTGACTCAAATGGGCATAATTTGATAATTAGTTTCATAATTTCTATATGAAACAAAGTCACCAAATGAAATCCATCCGCGTATATAATTGTGCGGTTTGATTTCTAGTTCAAAGTGTTCCCATCTAAGGTTGATAAGAATTGGATTAAGACAAGGATTTGACGAAAGCCAGGACTTAGATGTTTATCAAAACACTTGATTTTTTTCAACGTGGACTTCCTTTTATAATATTTGTACAAACCATGTTTTAAGCAAAAATCGAATTGACAAGAAGTTAATGTATCCACTTTTTGGATCTTTCGAAATTCAGTATCGGTTCGTTAAACTTCGAAATTTCACCAAGCTGATAAAATCTGGCGAGCAAAAGAGTAGTGAATTCAATATTAGAAGTAAAAATTGCTTAATTCTAAACTTCGCTGATAATGTGACAATGCTCTTATCGGCGAATTTCTATCCATCCGTGCTCATGACATATGTTCGTAGAATATTAATTTCACTGTAGATAAATACGTGCGGTCGCCTAACAATCAAATCTTCTTGCTCTGATTTTATTTTTTCTATTTACCGGAACAGATATGAGGGTGTGGTCGGATCCATTCAAGCCAATCAAATGAGCCCGGACAATAACCTTCTGAAGTCGCGTCACTAATTAATGTGTGTAATTAGTAAGATTTACCTTTCGCTTACTGATGATGGCCCAGAACTGTTACAGGAAGTCCTCTCTCACCTAATAGTCTACAGCAATTAAGTATCTGTAAGTTTCTGCGTTCTGTCACAGCCAAAGCTACTAAAGATATGACGATGTTAATGTATGTAGTTTGTATAGAGTAATCAAATCTTAGAATTATGATATAATCACTTCAGAGACTGTAAATAAAAATAGGGTGAGAGTTAAAGGCCCATTCATTCATACTTTTCGTAGTGGCTAAGTTTTTCCTCATTCAATGTTCAATCTTAATTCGTAATTGGTAATTAGTGTCTAATTTCATTAACTTGTGCATTTTGAATTATAACAATGAGATATCATTCAACCTCTCTTAGACAGGGTTAACAAGGATATCACTGTCTGTGTGAAGGGCAGGTCGACTCAAAATCCAATACAAAAATTAACAATAAAGCACCTAATCTATTAATAGTCCATGTGATCACCAATTTGTCGGAGGAGAGGAGAAAGATAACAACATTCCAGCCTAGTATTTCCAGTCATATTCTATTCAGACTTTCATATATTCCACTTTATAGCTAGTATTGTGGAATCAAAAAATAATTTTATAAGCCTATGAGAGCTTCATTTGTGAAATTGTGACTGGAAGGCCCCAAATTGTCCAGGTGAATAGTCCTAGATAAAAGTTCATTTTCATTGTGTAAAGGAGTTCGGTTTGGAATACAGATTAGTCTCGATCTGGAATGAGCACAGACTTCTAGATTAAATGAAAGAAAGGCATTACACAGTTGCTTCTTGTATTTTGATTTTGGATATGGATTTTGTATTCCGCCACCGCTTCGGAATTGGAAACCTGTGAAATTTCATATACCGTCGAATTCAGTTCAAAGTTAAGCAAGAAATTGAGCAAATAGAGTTTTTGTTGTTTCAAGTTGTCGGGATTCAATTTCACATTTTTCCTTTAGTTCTCCTGCACGTGGATGACTAGATATAATAAAATTCTATCGATTATTTCCCCTCTGCCATGCCGACTCTTCCCCCGATTTCTGTTTTCCAGCCGTGCGGAAAGGATTACCCGGATCCGGGTCCCGGATTCGTACTTTTTCCTTCACTTTCTCCAGTCGGCAGGTCCTATTTCGAGCTTTTTGCTTTTCGTACGGCGCATCTGACTCAAGCTTGAGCAAAATTCGTCACATATATTCTAACTTGTACTTTTTCTCTGTCATCGTAGTTCAACATTAATGAACTAAAATCATTTGAGTCAGTTGTCTTGTAGCCTGAGCTCAGCTCAGTCAAGATCAAATGATCGTGTGTCAATTTCAATTATCTCTCTGTAGACTGCGTACCTAAGACTTCAATTTAGAGTCATTTGTGACGACAGAATTTCTACTTCGTCGAATTATTGCCATTTGTGGTTGTGATTTGTGATAATTTTTTGAGAGTTCAAGCTTGCTTATAGCTTTTGTCGTAACTTAGCTTCAGTTTCGAAATAGGCCTACTCAACGCAACGGAAAAACATTCAAGTAATTCTTACAATTTTAATTCGATAGGATATCAATATATGTCAGTTAAGTTGAGGGGTTCAGTCTCATGACCAGACAAGGGAAAAACATTCCTGTTACTGCTATATAAGACATGGTTTTCGTTCCGTATCACTATTTATTGTTTATTTGTGGTTGTAATTTGATCACAATTTAATTTATAATTGGTTAAAATTATCATTTTTTTCCAGCAATTTGATTGCATTGGACGGAGATAAAGGACAAAGGAAAACTTTGCCGAATGCCATTGTGATTTTGAGAGGTGGAAAAAAGTGACAGTCAGTTCATTTTCTCATTTACTCGATGACATTCACCAGGTGAGATTTTGAAAGTAATGGCGTATTCATTGACTTTGATTTTTAGTTATGCAAGCAAATAATTTAATTAATGTATTTGAATTACAAATATAATTTTTCCCGTCCACGTTGTTTTAGATAAATACAAATCAATGAATTATTTGGTTTGGATAAGAAATGGCATTCAGCAATCTTACTATACGAAATCCGACCCAACTACAATTATTGTTAGATGAGATTAAATTTCAGCAACAGAAAGAAATCCAACTTCAACAAACAGCATTACAAGGTATCGATAACAGTTTTGTTTTGTTGAATATAACTTTCAGTCTTAATTTAGCTTTGGCTGAACTGTTTCCAACAAAGATAGTATTGTCATATAAAAAAATAAAGCCTCTAATTTTTGCCTCTAGGGTAATTTTAATTTTGAATTAATTGTTCAAGGTGATATTGCAGCAAGTTTTATGAGTAGAGGGACAACGTATTGGACTGACGTGTTTGTCCGACACTTTCTCTTTCAAACCGACCGATCCATAGATGCTGATGACTTACTCTTCTTCATTAGGAAGAGACACGTTCGAGGAAATGTTTCCCTGCCAAAATTTCAGGTAACTTCTAATTAAGATTTTTTTTTGCCGATTTTCATAACTTACTCACACAAGAAACTGGTCCTAATCATAAGTTGGTTTTATCAAATCACACAGACGGACGTCGAAGTATTTCGAAAGGACAGTAAAAAATTGCCAATCGGTGATCCAGGTAATCATATCCAGTCGAGGCTCACATTCTAATAAATGTCTTCCATGATCGCTAAGGTGTTAAATAAATATGTTATGATACTTCCAGAAATTGAATGGCAGGAAACTGTGTATTTAAATCTTTTGATTCACCAATTGGAGTATACCCTGACACTCGCCATTTGCACGAGGACGAGTGCTAAAGATCTACAAGTGCTAAAAAGACATACACAAGTAATTACTGATTGTAAATACGTTACTATTTGAAATGCTCAAGAAAATAATACAATTTTGTTCAAAATAGAAAGTTTATGCCTCCCCTAGTCGACGTCGTATGGATACGAAAGGTGAAGTCGAAGAAATCACATATCCATATTTGAGTTTCATGGTGGACAACTTTGATGAGGTTAGCACGCATACAGTGCATTCCAATTGGTGATTTTGATAAATAAAATTTCATGGAAAATCTGTTCGACTATCCAAGAATTCGAAGCAGGAAATCAAAAATTACTACCATTTCTGACGGTTAAGACTGTCGGCTGTCAAATCAAATTTTTATTTTTACGACGGGAAAATAATTTGTTTGGGTGGTATCATATTTTCCAGACTCGGGAATTCAGGGCGTGATCCGAATCTTAATTCGAAAGTAGATCTTTTGATCTCCTACTTATTTTGTTTTATTCAGGTTTATAGTGAAATGAGTGTGAGAGACGGAGAAATGGTGTGTGTTGAATTGATGGCAGCCGATCGTGATGGTGCATTCCATGCTGTACTTTTTCTTGGGTCAATACGATATGATGCGCTGAAACGTGTGTACGATGCTCGAGTAAGTTCTGATCCGTACTCCGCGAACATGGAATTTTCATTTAACGGATAAAGTGAAGAGAATTCTTCGCACCGACAAAAATAATAAAATCCTAAAGAAATCAATAATTCAGTGACCTCATTTGTTTTCACTTTTATAGACGAGTCTTGGAAGTAAAATGGCACAGAGAATGACGTTCGGCCTATTCTCCTCATCTCACAGTCAAAGGGTAGAGTACGTGAGGCTGAAAGGACCGTATGGCAAAGGTCATGCTGAGGTCGCTGTGTCAAAGCCTAAAGGTAAACGAAACAACTAAGTTGAAGTCGAGTCTAGTCAATTGAATTATGGATAATACAATAATGGCAATGATGGTGTTAATATGTTTACGTCGCGTGTATGTGTTTTAAGGTGCCGGTGTAGAGACGCCGACGTCGGAGCCAGGATTCTGCATGACAGACGGGATTTGGGACTCTGACGTTGAGTCTGATTCAGAAGACTTTGTGTTCAAACATCAGGTGAGTACTAAATTGATTTTTGTACAAGATTTATATATGTACTCATTCTCTTTAGGTCCTTTTTGTTATAGTATTTTGTGAGCTACGACGTATAACAGTGCTAACTAAATATAGTCATTTGTTTTTCATGAATAACAATATAATATGTGTGAGAAAGTTTCTCTTGAGACGAGTTCTTAGGATACGGGCACAAAAGTTGAGCACCCCTTTCAAATAATTTTGGTAGTTTCAAGACTTTTCTTTCCTTATTTTCAGCGGAGGTTATCAGATCCAAGCTCGAATCTGAATAACTACACTCGATCCGGTTGGCGATCCATGAAAGCTAGTGATGCGAATTCAAAGAAAACTAGGTCCCAGAACGAAGGTTTGGACTATTGTGGCTTAGCTGAGATCGAAGCTGGAGATGTTCGAGACGGTATAATATTACATTTAAAGGATTTTGATGTTTTGTTATTATTTTCTTGAGACTTCGCTTCGTTCATTTTTATACCTTGCTTTGTGTGCAAAGTCTTTGCCTGTCTCTTTTCTATTCTAAGGAGCAATCATTTTTTACCTCTTGCTTCATTGTCGTCCATATAAAACAATTCGGAATTTTGATTGTTGTTAAGTGCTGGAATCTAGAATGGAATCGAGTGCTATTTCTTTTTACTGCGTAGTATTTTGCTTGCTTGAGCTTATTGATCCTTCATCCTTCCTATTCAGACAGAGAAGACTAAAGGGCTTAGCGTGTTTCAAATGAGTTAATTGAATTTACTCGCGGTTGCATTTGTCTTGAACGCTGCTACTTCGTAACACAAAGTACAATTCGTTAGCAACATGTGGTTACGGTTACCGTAGAGTTATAAAATGAAGTAAGTAGTCCTTTGAAATTGAATTACGTGTGCGTGTCTACTACAAGTACAACTAAAAGTTGCAAAACTCAAATCTTTCGTCACACGGTTAAACTATATGAGCTCTCGAATCCTATACTTGCCTTTATTCCTCCAGTAGCGTTTGAAGAGAATGATATGAACTCTGATAAAATTAAGTGCCTACGACCTGTGACAGTTGTGTGGTTGGTAAATCTGACACAAATTGCAGGTTTACCGACATGACTTGAAATTACCGCAATCAGTGAATGATTGTTTCTTACGGCTTCTCTCGAAATTAGTCTGTCTTCATGAATACAATTTCCAATAAGCTGGTCGACAATTTCAATTGATTCCTTTGTTGTATGGTGTTATTTTACTAGGATTAGTCGGAAACAATTTGGGCATCAATTGCAGCTAGAACCCTATTCACAGTCTAAAATCTCTTGAATGTCAGAGGTTGCAGCAGCAAATCCAGCGATGGTATTATGTGCAATATATGCGTTAACGCTTTTTCTTTTACATATCGGGTCCAACTGATCCTGACTTTATTCTGGCCGTAGTGTTTCTAATCGTGGGAGTAGTATTGAATTGTCAAATTAATAGAACGAAAATGTGTGTGTTTGAATGCGATGTCAGTTAGTTTTTATTTGTCTCATTACACAGAAACTTCACAAAATGTGCTGTTGTCACGAATATGAGTGTTTCGTGTGCAAATAAATTTTTTTATAAGGACTTAATTAAAACGTTTCTAAGGTTCTGCATTAAGAATTGAAGATAAACCGGGTAGGCCAAATATACAATACATTTTAGAGCAGACTTAGTTTTTACATGAAAAATAGTTTCCTTGATAGCCTAGATCCGTATTCGGTGCTTTGGGCATGCCTATTGGTTTTTGACAAAAATTTGTTTGATCTGTGAGAGATTTAGTTAGTCATTTAAAATGGACTACAAGAGAGACTAATTTTATTTTATTTTTTGTTTTTTTTGGTTGCAGACCGCAGAGGTGATGTGTGGTGCTGTGGGTGTAGTGACTCTGAGTGCATGCAAATGAGGTTAGGCTCTGTAGACAGAACTGATTACGATTCTTCCGAAAACAATAATGAACATCGAACTTCTTGTTGTTGTAGTAAATGTCCAACCATTTTCCCGAGGTCACAGTCATTTGCAGTGGAAACAATTCCATTGAGTCCAATTAATAGGGTTAATCCATCCAGAAACGAATTTAGTCCTCCGTCCGGTGGAAATCTCCACAATATTAGTAAAACTCAAACACTAAGTCGTCACACTTCCTCAAATACACGTCGTCACCAATGGGTGACTAGTAAGACTGTCATTGTGCCTCCAACCAACTCATCCCTCACTGGTCTCTTGTCCACTTTGGATAAATCCAATTCCATCGCTTGTCTTCAAGATGCCAAGCTTATGTGTCGAAATAAACTCCTCTCTGCTTTCCCTAATAAGTTGACCTCCACTGGAGTTCGAGTCCTGTACCTATGTGATGCCAATGCGAGACCTTCAGATTCAATTGGTATTTTTAATAGCCATTATTTTTATTTTTACCCTGTGTTGTTAGTTATTTTTATTATTTAGTAGAATGCTTATTTTGATTTGTAGTGATGTGTTGTGTTGACACAAGTTTTACATTTTAAGGATAAACATGTTATCTTTTTTATTTGTTTACAGAGTTGGACGATGGAGCATATAACCCCTTGTGGAGGTATGTGTTACAACTTCCGTGAGCTTCTCTCTTATTATGTTCTCCAGTTCTGAAAACATTCCTGATCACTGAGCAATTATTTTACTCATAACGAAAAAATATACTCAAAAATGTACAGAAATTATGTTGGAATTGGAAAAAAGAGGAGAGAACGATAGAATGGACGAGAACCTGTGTCAATTCAGTTTCATCCGATGTCAAAGGAGAACTGAGTCCGATGGGAACGTGGAACTTTTGTTCTCTCATCTCGCCCGAGTGGGAAAATCAATATTTATTTTCAGCCATTTTTACAATTCAATTATTGAATTTACAGGATGCGAGGATTTACGCAGACTTTTCACATATGGCGTGAAAATCGCCGTGCTCAGTCTGTTCCGCTCAATGCTTTCCTTACTTACATTACCCTACCGTGTTCTGCTATTATGAAAGGTAATTTTCAACTTTCCAATTCTAGTTTAAAAAAGAATTAAACTTACACATTGCTTTCTTGTATTCCAGATATTCTAGAAAATCGTGAGGATCCGGTATTGACTTTCTGATACGGGCAAACTTTGAGTTGTGAGCTACGTCTCAACGCTATTGTTGGATGTAATTCTATTGACCACTTGTGTGATTCTAAGTTACAAATTATATCAGTATGTATATGTCTAATGTTATCACGTAATTCTCCTATTATTGCTTTATTACCGTTGTACCATTATCTTTTTTTTAGAAAATATGTAATTCTTAGTATTGAGTTTGTTTAGTCTTTCTCTTCGGTCTTGGATTCCATATATTTGGCATTCCAATATTTTGTAAACTACGGAAACGTAATGAATACTCAAATTCATAATGTTTTTAATATTTCTCAGTGGTCTTGGAGTACAACGCTTTTGCACACACGAATTTTACACATTTGTGACGGCACAAAAATGAAACAATGATGGTTAAAATCGGACTCACAAGTCAGGGGCTTGAGGTGTTGGTCTGACTTTCTGTAAAAGAGTCACAACAAGTGACCGGGATTACTTTCAACTAGTTAATTTAAAAGAGAGGAAACTATTTCATTTTATATGAAATTCTAATGGTCACTAGAGTTTCAGTATTTGCTGGATTTGTACTTAAGAGACTGTAGACTAGTCACATTTGACACAGCTTCGTTTTACTTTATTTCTAGTAAGTAGTAGTCAATGTCCATCCAACACTTCAAGTTCTTGTTACTTGTTAATTTAGATTCAGCAACAGTTCAAGTTCAACTTCTTATTGAAAAGGTGTTCATAATTTTAAATATTTGAATTTGATTGTACTGGAGTCCATTCCATGTCTGGAAAATATTGTCTTCTCGTTGTGGTATGTGTGTAATGTATTAATATGTGAATCAAGAACAATGCAATGTTGTGAGTCCATGCGCTCCAAATGCGTATAAGCGTTTACTATGTATGTTAAACACTGAAAAAGAAAACAAATAAACGTGCCTCGTTTTTCCATTGCAACAACGTAGGCAATAGTAAAAAGATGTGAAAGTGTACGCCTGATTTGTCAATCTTTTATAAAATGAAGCCAATCTACAAAGTTGCATGTCATAACTGTATTGTGGACAATGTTTAGGGATGGGGATTTAAGACATTTTGGCATATTCCAGTGTCCCAGATCTGTCGAAAAATTTCTCAACGATTCATTCCTGTATACAAATACAATGTAATACAACTTACGTACTAATTAACACATTACAATTACCACAATATGCATTATTTCACTGGGGAGAAAATGACAATAAATGCTTTCACTGCATGTCAACTGCAATGATTACTCAAGAACCCATCTAACGGAGTGTTCTTGAGATTTCCATTTTTTTTAGAAAACAGCTGAGTTTAGTTTCAGTTTTCAAATTAGTCGTGAGTTCAAGAAATTGGAATTTGCAACAGAATCCATGCATCCACATTTCAAAAATCTTTTCTTTTCCATTCGATAAAGTAAAGGTGAAAGTGAGTTTCCTTTTCGAGTGCTTTCACTGCATGTGAACATTCAGAGAATTCAGACTCAACCCAGCCTGAGTGGAAAAAGAGAGAGGCAAAAAATGCTTAAACCGACTTTGCCGTGAGGTAGGAGTACGTACAGGGTGTTCCATAACATCGAATCCGACTACAGCTGAACTTTGCTTGTGAGAGAAGAGAAAAGTGAGATATACATTTTAATTTCAGCTAAAATCAAATAACAGCACTATCGCTCGGCGAGGTGCATTAGTTTAAATTAAGGTTATGTTATGGGCCACCCTGTGTGAATAAAATTCTTTGAGATTTTTAGAGGACAAGCTAGAAGTTATTGAGATTTGCGAGAGGTAGAAGTTATTGAGATTTGAAATGGAGATGTCAGAGGACAAGACTCCAATTGAAGACTCTCAAATCCTCACAACTTCTGATTCTGACAAGAATGACGAAGACGACGACGAGGAAGATGATGGAGGGGATGACAATGACTTTGATGCTCGAGTTGTATCAGAAATAAATACATTTTTAGTGTCAGTGTCAGACGTCAAACCCCTTCTAAAGTCCACAAGTGAGTACAGAAAGACTCCTGGAATTTCCACGGATTTTTTCTCATTTTTTCATAGGATATATAGGGCGGATGGGTCATGGGTTTCAGGCACTTACCGTATTTCCGAACAGACCCCGGGGTTCTATTCTATTCCATGTAAAATGTATTTCATTTTCGATTTCAGACCGTGTCGCCAGACTACTATTTTGTGTTCCAAAAGAATTGTCGGATTCTCCAGAATCTCAATCCAAATTACATAAGGACCCCCCAGTATTAGAATTTGATGAAGACGGAGATTTAATTTTACCTCGGCGAGGAAATTTTTCGGAGGATTTGAGCTTATTTATCGGTAATATGAAGTGAACAAATTCTCGTTGCCTAAAATTCGATTTCCGTTTTAGTTTTTAAGGAAAACTTTTCAATCTTGTATTTGCGTTCAAATCTTATCAATGTATTCTTTGGTTTGACACGACAGAGTATGAAAATGCAACTTCCCTGGAACAAGTTGGTCTACAAGTCTGGAGAGGAGCTTTGCTCTTGGCGGACTTCATCATTCATTCGTCCAAAACTTTTTTCCAAGACAAAACTGTCTTAGAATTCGGGAGTGGGACTGGACTCTCCAGTATTGTAGCATCTATGTACGCTAAAAAAGTTATTGCAACTGGTACGTTACGTAATATTGACAAGATAAGGTAAAAAAAACATGCTTTGCTTTGCATGTCTTTGGACGAAACGCGCTACGCAACGGGGGTGTATTGAATTGAAAAAGTTTGTGAGTGAAAGTAAAGGGAAAACTTTTTTTTTGCTTATTCTTTTCTAGATCTCGACGACAACGACTCCAGCATCTTAAGACTGATAAGAACGAATGTCACACACAACCCAGAACATGTTCGGTCCGAATTTCTAGTCAAAGCTCTGGACTTTAAAAATTTGTCTTGGTCTCCGGATCTTGAGGCATGTATTGCGGAAGCTGATGTACTTTTAGCTGCCGACGGTATTTTCCTTTTTCCACTCTCATTGTATGTCTATTATATTTATACCTCCACCGGGTCCACCGTACAGTTGAGATCCTCGGTCGCAGTCGTTGAAAACTCGACAGACGGTCCAGAAAAAGCAAATTCACATGCCCTCACCTACGGGTTTGAATATTGATATAAAATAAAATACAATTTCTCCACATTGGATGGCAGGACAAGATTCTGTGGCATATTTACTTCAACCATTTCGATTTGAACATCATGTCGTCATTTCAATTCATTTCTTTCTGTTTCTAGTGGTCTACCATGAAAAAATCACGGAGGCATTCGTCTCAACACTTAAAAAATGCTTGTCGACTGGAAAAGGAAAAAGTGTGTTCATTGCTATCGAGAAAAGGTTCGACTTGAATGATATCATAATATTGAACTAGTAGCGCAGTTTTTATTCCCTAGAATCTATCCTACGAACACCATATTATGTGAAGTAATAAGTTATGGTTAGTAGAGTACTTCAAACCTCGTCTTCATTCCTGGTTTGGTTTGGTTTGTTCCAGATATGTTTTCACGGTATCTGATTTGGACGTGGTTGCTCCGATGTATGAAGCTTTTTTGGAGCTATTAAAGTCCGTTCTTGGCTTATCTCGACTCGCAAATTCTACCGAAGTCGGAATGGCATCTTCACTCACGTCAACGACTTCTGGAGAAAAATCTCCAGAAACTGGAAAGGGTGCTGAGAAAACCGTATCCAATATTCTTGGCACTACTCGCCTATCTATTAGTCCGGTGCACATTGATTTCCCACAATACTTCAATTATGAAAGGACTAAAGAACTAGTATTATGGCATATTCGTTCCGAGAAAATTTAGTACGAGTTGTACTTGTCCCAGAGAACAGAGAATTTCAATTCGACACATCATGGCCGTCTAAACTTTAAAACAAATTTGTGTTCAGTTCAGTTCAGTGTTTAAATAAATATACAGAAACAATTCAAAATTTTGAAAAGGAACAGTCCAATCCACTCCTCCAGCTCACTCTTTTATTCTGAATTGTACAACAAAGTGCATACAAATATATCTCATGCACATCATTATATTGAAGTGTTTAGTGTTTTTTTATCATTCAATCAACGTCAATCCATTCCAAGTCACTATTTGGTAAGACAACCATTAACACTGGCACACTTATTACACCGACAGGGTAAAAAGCGACTATAAAAATACTGAAGTTTACTATCTCGGCCTAAACTACATTACGATACGATTCCTCTCTCAATCATCCATAAATATTTTATGAACTAGAATATATTGGATAATTACTACAAAAAAAACATACGATGGACATGTTACTTTTTGAATGAGTTCAAATGCAATTTACGGAGGTACAGGTCTACGTACTACGTCACTCTAGCAGCACAAAATTGTAGTTAATTTCTGAGATTGAGTTAGGATAAATTATTGCACCACATGTAACAACGAAGGATAAAATTAACTAACATATTTACTGCTACAGTATAATACGAGGTACGCTTATAAAATACAAGATTATTGTCATTGTTGTGAAACAGGGTAGAATATTCATTCCCATCTAACGAATAATTTTTACAGTCACCCGTTTAATTAATTTTTTTTACAAAATCAGAGGATTAGGTTCACTTTTTAAAAAGTGTGCTTTACTTATCTCTTAAATCAGTTTCAAGGGATGGATTTATGTTTTTTTGGCTTTCTTCGTTCCGAATGACCTGAGACTTTACATTTAAGACAACGTGAAGTACATTAATATTGCACCGGATCACGTTATTAATATTAACTTGCCGGTTTCCTGAACACAATAGTTAGTTGAGTATGTATCCTATTTAAAAAATTATCTAAAAGAAGTCTATTTCGATTCAATTTCGAATCTGTCGTCTACTATTTCAGTAAAGCTCTACAGTAGTGAAAAATGTATTTTTTGTAGGGTTGATTACTCCGGTCTAAAAATAATCGCATCGGTTAGTTTTTCTCAAATGACCCATGTCCTGACCAAGTCCAACTTCTCTTCTTTGCAACTTGCTGACGCTGTAGGCTGTAAGCTGACGATGTATAAGATTTTTCTCTGTAACTTGCTTTTCACTCAAGAAACTTTTTCGTTCCGCTCATTCCATCGCTTAATGAGCGAAACACTACGTTTTCTTCAACTTCTTACTTATTTAATGACAAGACGTCTTCGGACTCAGAACTTGACAAAATCTCAAGGATTTGATCCACCTGGGGAAGTTTACAACAATAATAAGAGAAATGTAAAGAAATATTCAACCACAGAATGTGATATGAGTAATTGAGTTTTACAAAGATTTATTACCTCATTGGTTGGCAGACCCTTTGGAACTGAAACCCAAGCTGTTGGAGACCCCAAATCTGTCTTCAGTTCATCTCTTTCATGAATTTTGTGTCGATCGAGTGTAGCATTGAATGGATCATCCTGACTACTACAACCACTAATATTATGACTATTTTCTTCTCCCCCGCCGTTCCCAACCAATTTTTTGATCAACTCCAAGCAATTTCGACACTCAGTAAATAACTCTGAAGAGACTGACAAGTTTTCAAGAGAGCTAGAAAAGTCTGTTTGACTCACTTTGTCATCCATTTTCCCTGAAACCCATTTTGCACTTCGAAGTCCTCCTATCTTCCCATTACTATTTCCCCCAACATTCGTCGTCGTCCTCCGTCCATGAGTCGGGGAATGTTCATTATCAGAGACAGAGAGGTTGCTCCCGTAATTGACAAGATGGTAGAATTCAGGCGTAAATTCAATTACAGGTGGAGAGCCGTCATCAAGTTCAGTTGAGACTGAGACTCCAGGAGTGCTTGCATTAATTAATAGCCCTTTCTCATTTTCCACCTCATTGTCCCCATCCCCGTCAAGAACTTTTTCCAATCGACTCTCTGGGGAATTTGAATCTAAATCTTCGTCTAAACTTGAACGAAGTTTCTCTTCACACTCCAAACTCTTTTTAGTTGAAGATTTCTTTGACTTTGTCCAAGTACTTGAATCAATCTGAACCTGAACTTGAACCGGCGGTGTTTCACTACTACTACTTGGTTTATTCTCTAAAGTTTTTCTCATGGGAGATTTTGAGGAGAACCAATATTCTGACTCGTCATCTTGTTCTTCTTTGGGTGGAAGGACTCTGGACAATTTGTGGGTTCTTGCAACCCCATCCCAGTCCCAAGCCCATTCGTCATCCCATTGTACTTCGTTCCGCACGTCTTCAAGTCTCATCCATTTCTCAATCAGGGCTCTTTCTTCCATTTCATCTTGGTCAACTTCACCACCGTGGGGGTGGTGACCACGGCCACGATGAGCAGCCAAGAGTGCAACCAACTCTTCACCTCGACTTCGCCTAAGGGGATATGCGGACTCTGCAGTGCCCGTCGTCATCGTCGAAGAACTGTTCCGACTGGAACTACTATTTCGTAATCCATTTGGAGTCGTAGAAATGAGAGAAGCAGAGGATGGAACTAACGTGGAGCGAGAGCTACTGGCCTCTGAACTCATTTCCAATGGAAGAAAAAGAATGTCCGAATCATCTGAGTCTTCCCAGAGAATCGTGGAGGTAGAAGATGGGTCGTCACAGTTTTCTCCGTCCATTTCCGCATCATACGATGTAATTCCTCTAATAATTCTTACCGTAGACCTTGGACCGGATGTCATTGGTTTCCGTCCAGCCCCGGTCGGAAGACTTGTAAAATTTATACGTTTCGGTGAGCGTGTTTCATAAGAGTCGTTACTCCCACGATAATTATTACTAGTATCACTCAAAAGAAAAGTATTGAAAGTATTTGATTTATGCATTCCTAGACTCGTGGTCTGCCTCTGACATTTTTCAGCATTTTCTTGCTCTGCTAGAGCCTCACTTGACATGGTCGAATAACCTTCATCTTTCCCAGTTTTTGGTGTCACAGCATTTGAGACGGCTGTGGTAACAATGGAACAATTCCCAGCACTTTTCACTACACTAACTGAATTCGAGTTAAGTTTAGATGGACTTTTCCTGAGAAATGTAAGTGATGTAGTTGCTCTTCCTCCGTCATCAGTTTTGCCAAGTCGTTTGTCAGTGGGTGAAGGAGTACCGGTGGACAAGTTTCTTCGGACAGGGAGACGACTACCTCCGCCATTAATATTATTAGGTTCATTCTTTCTATTTTTAACAATTGGAGGACCAGGAGGGCAGGGTGACCCGGATCCCGGACAGTATCCTTTAGCTTTACCCTGTTGAAGAGGTCTGGGGGATGACATTCGAGGGATCCCTGAGTAGGAGGATGAACCATTGGTCCTAACACCTTTACTACACTTCCCATAAGCAAGAGGTGCGGATGAGGAAGATTCTGATTTGGAAGAAGTTGGACTAGACAATGAAACTTCATCTTCACGAAGACTACTACTTGGTGGGGGCGTTGAAGACGAAGACTTACTTGAGGAATCTACCTGGTCGACTTTACTAGTTTTCTTTTTTTCAAACTCTGTTCCAGCTTGTTTAGGTGGATTAGTCCGACTTATTCTACTCCCAGAGTTGACTCTGGGAGCCGGAATACGACAATCAATCTTTCTCTGTTTAGGACTTTTCACGGTTGGTCTTTGCTGCTGCTGCTGTTGTTGAGACACTTTTCTTTCCAGACTTTGTGTGTATCTCTCTGGCCCTCTGTTTGTAAAAGTTGTCGACGTCGTAGTCGTCTTTTTCGCCCCTGGATTTGTAGAATCCTTCCCAATTGCACCGTGAAGTTTTATCTGTGCTCAAAATGAAACAACAAAGGGAAGAAAGTCTTAGTTTGACAATCAATCAAGTTTGAATAAACACACGGTTAATCACCTTCTATCCCTTTCCATGTTACACAAAACTTACAAAACTAGGTACATCAATCCAGGTTTGCCCAAAGGCACCCGCCCTACTTTAATAAATTCGCTTTTATAACTAGGAGTGACGTGAAAAGATAAAGGGAGGGCTTAAACTTGAACTAAGAAGTTAAACGAATAAACGAATCTTGAAACAAATGCCTCGAGTCACTAATCAAGAGAACAAGAATTCTTTGACTCTCTACTCGGAAAATTGCACGTACATCTAAATTAAACACGTAGAGTACTAAATACTAATTCATTTTAAATTATCTTCTCTCTTCATATAATGTGTACGTTTGAAACACCACTCGCATGTTTCCATTCCTAAGGATCTCAAAAGTGGCAAGCAAGACAGGCAATCCAAATTCGATCTAATTTCATTCAAGACAAGATTGAAGAGTTAATTTCAAATGAGTACAGAAATGGCAAGGACTTTTGACATGTCAATCAACCGTGTTCCTTTGAAAAGTTTCATGCTGAGAACCTAACGTTTGACTTGTTGAGATGTGTATGTGTACGTATGTGTGTAGATAAAATCTACCCAAAAATGCTCAACTCAAACCCGGATATTTTTTTCTTGGCTTCCGAAAGGTACGGGTTCCTACTTTTTCTGGCAAGAATAATTTTCTTTGAAGTATGATTTTCCTGGGTTTTGGTCTTGTCTTTCCTCGAAATCACAATGAATTACCATTTACACATTGCAAGATTTTACATATTCGACCTTATTAGATAATATACAGGGTGTGGCAAAAGTAACTGTGATTTTTTTGGCATGCTACAGCAAAGTTAGAATATTTATGAAAATATTGTAAAAACTCACAAGCGTTGGGACAATCATGGTGGTCATAGCTTTATTATGAGTCTCCAATTCGACAACCCTTTGTTGTAATCTTTCAACTTCAGACTTCATGAGTTGTTGAAGACCCACAGCCCGTGAGACTTGAGTGGCTAACTCTGTCATGCATCGCTCATACTCAGACCGTTCTTCCTTTTGCCAATTTTGAAGTGTCCCTGTCAGACCTTCCAAAACTCCAAGTCTTTCCTCTAATAAGCGATGATATACTTTGAGCTCCATTTCATCAGTCTGATTTTTAGCTTCTAACAACGTTCCATTTTGTTGCTTTTTCATCGGAAGTCGGCCCTTGTCACGACCGGAGACAGGGATCGCAACTGGTCCACGACGCCCAACTTGTTCCTCCGTAAGTACCAGGGCAGGCGTCCCAGTCTTCTTTGGCCCATCCTATTTAAACACCAAGAAAAAAAATGAAGATAAGATATTATTATGTAAAGAACCAAAGTATTTTTGTTCAAAATGAAAGGGTTGAAAATGAAACAGGAAGTCGTCGAAGGTTTGGGATTTCAATCTTCAAAGATCCAAAGGATTGAAATTGGAAAGGAGTACTCATATGTAGTATTGTGTTGACTTTAGCTAACTGACAAGGAAATAACCCTCAGTACGACAGGAACGACTTGTCGACAGATAAAATTTTGGTTCACCGTTAGACTTTTCTCAATTTAATCTGAATTTTACATGAAAAGTAGTTTCCTTGCAAGACTATAGATTCCAGTCAATGTAATCTTAATCTAAACATACATTACCCAGGGGCAAGATTTCGGTCAAGGTTGAGTAGATTCTTATGAACACGTAATAATACGCAATAATAAAAACTCGTAAAGAAAGTTTCTAGTCAATTTCCGCCTCAAGCAATATAAACATAGACAAACTTAAATAAGAAGGAGAGAAGAAAATAAATCTCTTCCGTGATGGAACACTTGTAATAAATTATGTACACAACAGGAGTTTTACCAGACCAAAGAGGAAAGACTTAAACTAAGGGACGCTTATGCCCACAAACTCTACTTGTACCCAGCCCGAATCCTTCTTCATCCTGTTTTCCATTTCATTTCAGGTCTTACGGAACGGTTACGACAGATTCACTCGTAACGGAGTTGAAAAAAAGAAAGAGAGAAAAAGATTAGAACCACGTTATTTATTCAAGACGACTTCTCCCCGTTGAAGGAATCAAGTAAACTCCCTACTTCACGCTCCAAACCGATCATGTCACTCCAGAGCACAATAACCAGGGTTCTTAAGTTCTTACGTGTGTTCAAACAAACATGGGAATTCCAATATTAAGAACCGATGAGTATTAAAGTGCCCTCAACTAAAAATACACTTTCATATCTGGGCTTCAAAGAATTTTTTAAAAGAATCAAGCTGCGCTTAAAACAAAAAAATCGAGACAATTTTGAACCATGCAGCCCTCTTATTAGTCCATTGAGGTAGAGGTTACCCTTGCCACCGTACCATTAATGTTGGGGATATGATACAAATGCTATGCAA
Organism: Protaphorura tricampata; assembly: GCA_034698835.1. Taxonomy (NCBI): domain Eukaryota; kingdom Metazoa; phylum Arthropoda; class Collembola; order Poduromorpha; family Onychiuridae; genus Protaphorura; species Protaphorura tricampata. Next base: position 17,840 of record JAQGCB010000713.1, read on the forward strand.
GGTCTGGATGGATGCTCCCAGAGGTTTTACACCTATGTACGACGAAATACAGCCATGTGATAAGAAAAATATCGAACTTCCTAGTTCCTGCCGAAAACTGTGCAAAATCTTGTGCAAGTACTGCGTTAGAACAAAACGAAATCAGGACTCATTTGATTTGGTTCATTCCTGAAAACCTAGTTAACCATGAGACAAGGCTTCTCGTTTTAGTGCTCACTAAAACAAACCTAAAGCCTTCATTTTATGACCTAACCCTAGCTACTAAAGAAGAACAAGGGAAGAAGTGTAATCTTCTGTGTTTTGTAATTTGTAAGTAGAAACATAGTTGGTAGTCCTCCGGTTAAAACAAAATAGAGCAGAACAGACTGCCACTACTTCCGCTGAGAAAATCACAACAATATTTAAGGGGGTACTTCCATCTCCATGTGTCCATGTTTTGTTTTCCTGTCTCTTTTTGTAATTTTTTCTAGCCCCACGGACCACATTTTTTTGAACTTATTAGTGAAGTGATTCGTTGCGTACGTTGTTAGATTTATCGACAAGGAACAATATTCGGGTGTAAAATTCAGACTATGGGAAATATCTTGACACGACCATGAAGATAATGGCTTAAGTGTATCAGATTTTGAAACATCTTATCGTCACTTCCAATGTATATTCTATAAAGACTCGCACAAATTTTACGGCAATTATGAATACAAAGTTAGATTATTTAATTTCATGTTGATCTCAGGCCACGTAAAAGCGACAAATCATGAACATCTTTTGAACCTTTATTAAAAGTTTACACTGGAACAATATTCCTTGTGAGACAAAAACAATAACATACAGTGTGTCTCAACTAGAAATGTGCACTTTTATTAACACAACTTTGAACTTAAATTTTGAGAGAACGTAAGGTATTAGCAAAAAGCCAAATATATTTTTGAATACATCAGTATTTGGTGTGTCCACCGCCGGCTTCTTGCATTAATCGAATTCGTTTTGGAAATGTGGGCGCCAAATTTTGAAAATTCGTCAGTGGGATGCTGGCCCAACTTTTTCGAAATCTTGCGATTAAAGAATTATTTGTCGTGGGAAGTGGGGGTTTCGATGCGGATTCCTTGAGAATAGACCATAGGTTCTCGATTGGGTTCAAGTCCGGAGAATTTCCCGGCCAAACTCCCTTCCCCCAGACTCTTCTAACCTTTGGCCCGATTATCGCCAAATTTTGTTTCGTGTTGTGACATGGGGCGCCATCTTGCACGAAACTCGACTTTTTTTTATTGGAAATAGTGACGGATTGTCCAATCCTTCGAAATAAGTCGGCTAGATATGGTCTCTGTAGTATTTACCGTTGA
>JAQGCB010000714.1:0-19177 GCA_034698835.1 Protaphorura tricampata
TGCATTTCAAAGTATATTCTGGAATTTAATTTTATTAAACTTATTTTATATTCTGGATTCTAATGGTTAATATGATAATATAAATAGTATTTAAAGTTTTGTCAGAAATTAAAATTCCAATACTGTATGTTCGAGGATTTTCAAATCATTCGAATATTGTTTTTGAAATAAAGCCGGGTTGAAGTTTGTCGGATTCGTTCGTTTTGTCTTTTTTATATCTGCAGAATCTGGACGGGTTCGTAATTTGACCTTTCAATGTATAATTAAGTGCATTTGCTCTGAATCTGTTACAGCCGTGAAGTCGAATGTGTTGTTTGTTTAGTGAATATTTTCCTGACGAAAAAAGACAATATAATTGGCTCCATTGATTGACAAATTTGATTTTAAGGAATCGAGAGTCCAAATTTTATTCTCAACCATGTATTGCTTGAAAGGACACACATACCATATTGTCGGCTTAATATGTATTTAGAGTTATAGAATAGAACAAGTCACCGAAATGTCATCTCATTTTCTCATTTAAGCAGAGCCCAAACAATTTGAAATTTGCCGAGCACAGACTTGAATTTTGGGTAAGGTACCATTCTGAGCATAATTTTTTGCGATTGTATCGCCATTAAAATTCTTAAATAAACTAATCATTACGTCATTCTTATGAATAATATTCCCAATCCCAATCAGTAGACGATAAACAGCTTCAGGTTCTTCCAAAATATCAACCAGACTCACAGCAGTCATCAGAATCTCGGTTTGATTCTCTACGTTAAACCAGTCTTGATTTAGATTCGCAGATTTTGAGTTCCCACTCATAACAATGGAATAGTTGAGAAAGACAGTGGCAGCTGCGATATGATTTTGTTTTCCTTTTCCAAGATGACTCAACAGCCGTGAAATGATCAAACTTCGATTTTCCATTAGGGAATTTGTGAGAACTCCAAAAACATTGCATATGATTTTTAGCATGAGCATCTGATTCGTTGAGTTGTCGGGTGAAATAAAGGCAGTGGCAAGGGTATTACACACGTTCAAAGCAGTGTTCACTTGTTCAGCCACCGGTTGTGCCAGTACTCCAATTCGAAGAAGATCCAAAATCGGAAATATGTTTTCTATTGAAAAGTGATAAAAAATGTTAGCTAGGAATATACTTTCACCAATTTACACTGCCTAAGGGAGATTCCTCCCATTTATCGGAAGAAAACGGAAATTAATCTCGATGATTCAGTTCGGAAATACTTCTTCTTATAAGACATCGGACATCGGAGTGATCGGAGAGACCTTTGCCGCTTTCTCGTGAAATTCGTCAACCCCTTGCCTATAGATTACGGAAATTACCTGCGGGCCATTGGAGACAAGATTTGACAGCTTGTTCGACGTTAGAGTCCCATGTTTTCGCTGTTCCAATTCGCAAAAGAGTGTCCACGGTCTCCAATCCAACATTCGCATTTGATCCCAACTTTTGGATGAACTCAATCAACTTTCCACGAAGAGCTTCGTAGTTAGGAGCTTGAGCAAATTGTAGAAAATTTGTCACAGGGAAATGTGGATCGGTGGAATTTAAGTTAGTATTTGAAGGTGATGCCTGGGCCTGTTGTGCACGAAGAGTTGATGTTGTGTAGGCGCCAGAGCCTGTGAATGGATCGGCTGCTCCTCCACTGCCCACTTGTGGGAGATTAGGATTTGATGTTCCAGGCACGTACCGGTTTCCACCTACAAATAATCAAAAAGGAAAGATATCAACCGCAAGTACTTGGGAAAGAGTTGAAACACAGGCACATCAGCAGTGAGTGAACTAATATTTTATTTGTCGACAAAATGGAAAAATCGAGTAAATCGAGTTGTCTCTGTCAGGTCATTTATGCAAATGCTCGTGTTATTCTATTCTCTGGGTCGATTTGGATTTTACATATAGAATGTCACACTGTTAGCTATGTTTAATTTTCTTACCCGTGAAAGGGTCAGCGTATTCAGAACTGGTGGTGGCTCCAACCGTCATTCCTTTTGTATTGGTGATAATGAAATTTGCAACTTGGTCCAAGAATGACTGACTCAAGTTATTTTTGTGAATAAATTTCTGGGCGGCAAACCATGGATCTTCAGTAATATTGAACGGAAGTTTAAGTGACGACTTGTCATCGAGGTCAACTCTGAAGACATAGTCATATTCCTTCAAAGACACAAATATTTATTAAAATCAATTCGAAGAATAAAAAACACGCGTACTGCTGATTCCAATAAAAAGTGATCAACAAGTACTTACCTGGCCCTCGTGAAGAACTTTTCCTGATGTATTTTGTGTTGCACCACTAGCTCCAACGACATCACCCACTTTGGTCCATTTTTTATCGGCCGCTGACCAAGAGTAACACGCCACTTGTGTCCCTTCGCGCACCATACACGTATCGCCATCCTTTTTCCCTTCCTTGTGAAGACTCTCTGGTCCTGGAAGCTCGGAGAGTTTCATTCCACCCAACTCTTGCTGAGAAGCAATTACAGACTGACTTACTTCTTGATCGAATGCTGCCAAAGTAGCATGATCAGCTTTTCGTTCTGCTGCGTTCGTAAAAATACGGACTACTCCGTCACTGCAAAACAAATATTTGTCGTTCCAACCAATATAAGGCATACATCAAAATAACATGTGATGTACAAAAATTACCTGCTACCAGTAACTACATCTCCATTTTTCAAACAAGCAACTGACCAAACACTTGTAGCCGGTAAATGAATGACTTGCTTGCAGTCTTTGCCTTTCCAAATGCGAAGTGTACGATCTTCACCGACTGAGAAAAAATCTTCCGAATTCGGCAATAAAGCCAAGCTAGTCCAAAAAATGTTTTAGAATTACAATTCGACCCTTTCGTGCAAAGCTGCTCCCAGGCTTTTGTTATTTGACAACGAATTCATCTACAAGTCCAGCTAATTTGCAAGAATACCTGTAGATAAAGTTGGTGTGGCCATAGAAAACGTGAATGGGTTCCCCTTCTTCTGTGTTCCAAAGTCGAATTGTTGCGTCATTAGAGCCGGACAAGAATCTATTGGCGTCCACAACAACCAAAGCTCGGACGCAATCAGTGTGGCCCTTAAAAGTTCTTGTAGTTAAGTAGTTTGTCCACAGACGAATTGAATGATCCGCTGAACCAGTCAAAATCTTGTGCTGGCTACCACCAATCGTTGCTACTGCCCAAACGGCTGCCTGCATGTATGCAAAATATATGTTATACAACAGAACTTTCATTTTAGCCTTCCCACCTGCCGACCTGCCCCCTACCTAAAACCTAACTATATTACCCTATTTACCATTGTCAAAGTCGACTGTCAACTCTAACCTGTCTGGCTGGCATTGAACATTATAGAAATTACCTCATGCCCTTCCAAAGTTGCTACATTCTCTTGCTCAGACCATACTTTTGCCGTTTTGTCCCAGGATCCACTAACAAGAAGGGAGTCACTCGCAGCGTCAATGGAACAAACTAAAAATTAAAAATATGAACATGAATAAGTATTTCACGTCTGAACCAAATATGGAGCATACGTTCCAATCCATTTCAATGACAAATCCAAACATTATTTACCTGTTCCACGGTGTCCAATCAATCTATACACAGGAACCCCCTTGCCCAACTCAAATCCAAGAATGGTATGATCATGCCCACCAGTTAAAACGAGTCCAGTTGGATGTTTTTGACTTGGTAGAATGACACAGACGCAAGATACAAAATTAGTGTGGCCCTCGCAAGACTGGAAGACTTGAAAGCTCCCATCATCTCTAAAATTCAATTAAATTAATTTTAATAAATTACTAACACCACAAGCCAGGAGGAGGACGTCATGTGAAATTGTGAAATCTAATCTCACCGTACCGGAAATGGGGAGTACAAAGTACATTTAAAAAATCATCATTACCCTGGCATCCATATTTTTGAAGTCCGATCCCGTGACCCGGACACTACAAAATTCTTCCCACCAGTAGTTTCACCACCAGTAACTCCACGGACGTCACCAGAATGTCCAGCTAAGGCACATCTCAATTGGTAACTCTCTTCCATTTCCACGTCCATTTTACTCCTAATTTATTGTCCTTCAAAAACATTCGATTTTCAATTTCAATATCCAATTTCGATTTACTCTGGCGGCAACGGCAAGGTACGATATTGTAAAATAATGTAAATCAAGTTACCTGTAAAGACCACGAACGAATGACGACGTGATTAGATATTAGATTTTAAACTGATGAAATGAGTAACAACTTTTTTATCAGTGTTTTTTTTTCACAGTGAATTTTGAATCTCGATTTAATAGTGGTCAAATTAAAAAATGACAACTCATCCTCCCGACCCCACGTCCAATGAATGAATGACGGACAGAAAAAAGTGAAGGAATAAATTTTATGCAGGGGATTCCAATTTTCCCACGCTCCAATGTAATCTGAGACCAAGCAGTCTGTTAGCGTCAGCTTCCGCAAAGTCAGTCAATCAATGGAATTGAATGAGAGAAAATAATGCAAAGGAACGGCCAGGGTACCCCTAGTAGTAGTTAGTAGTTTACAAGAAAAATTCTAGCAGGTAGAATTTAACAGCTTAAAGCACTCCTATTTACTTACAAGGTGAGATATTTGAGCAATAAAAGCGGTCAGTAACCTCATGAAATATTTGTGTACATTTGGTCATCCTAATGATGAATCCGAAAGCATTTTTTTGTCAAAGCGAAATTCTAACTAACCCGTAGTGTTAGAATTTCAATTTTAGAAAAAAAATATTAGTACACCAAATTCTGGCGGTCGTATGGGAAGGATGCTATTGCGATTTTGCGATCACTGGGTCACTTTCATCACGGCATAAAAGTGTATTGTACTTGCCGTGCTTTCATTTTCATTTTTGTTTATTTTCCTCATTGACTGTAACGGAGATTCGAGTGTTCACCTTTCCCGCAATCACACGCGAGCGCGTAATTTGGACGAAAATTCAAATCACAAAAATAATAACATTTCATCGTTCACTGAATTTCAATTTGATTTCATTTTCAATCTGGACTGGACATTAATCATAAATAAAAATTAAGCAGTGATCACTGAAAAAAGACCGGGCTTCTCACCCTCTTTACGAGTACGAGCAGGTAAGAAATTGTCAATTTTTTAATGTAGTTTTCTTTCGCTGCTCTTTATTGCCAACCATCAATGCAATGGCAAGACGCAATAAAACGTTTAGATCGTCAAAACGTTAAAAAATCGAAAAATAACTGAGCAGTCAAGCAGTGACGATAATTAGTTTTGATTTTTGAATTAATTTGTATTATGATACTTATGAATGAAAAATTAATTGTATTTTGAAATATTTTATTTCTATGCTATTACAGAATAGTATGGTGAAATAGAATTCCGTGGAATTTACAAGAGAATTAACTTCGCACATGTGACACAACAAGTCACGAATAATATTTTTTGTCAAGAATGTCTTCCACTGCGATTAGTCTAGCCGAAACGGCTCTACAGGCTCGAATCCGTGAGAAATTGAACCAAGAGAATATCAAATTATGGACAGAGCCGTTCTATGTGGAAAGCACCAAAACTGTGGTTGATTCAGAGGTTATGGTACGTTGTAATAATTTGTAGTTTATATTTACTGTAAAGATATGATGATGACTCGTCTAATGATAAATGACACTTCCAGGCTTTGGCATCCAGATACTCGACAGAGTTTCAATTCTTAGAGACTGAGGTTGTTGAGTGTCTTTTCACCCTTCAAAGGAATGCAATCCAGAGGGTTCTAGAGCGAGATCACTTCAAATCTACGGGTCTTGCCACCATTCGTATAAAATTTTCTGGTCTCACAAAATTGGGCGAGACGGAAAGAATACAAGTCAACTTGAAGGAAGCGACTGGAAAAGATTTGAAGACCAGGATAGCTGAAATGGCGTCCGTTAATGAGAATAGACTGAAATTAATTTGTATGGGTCGTGTCATCAATGATACATCTACTTTGGAGTTTCAAAATGTTAAGAATGGGGCACAAATTATGGTTCTTGCTGTCAGCTCAGATCAGGATACCTTTCAGGTATGGAAATAGGAAATCGGGCCATTTTATAATTCTAAATAGAAAATAATAGAAATTACAACGAGGTTTCATCTAAAGACCGTTTTCATTCTTATTTTGTTAGAAAGCTGAGAACCAATTCCTTCAACTTGAAGAAACTCGTGGTGCTGCTGATTACTTAGCTGGAAGAAATACAGCTGGAAATTACTCTCTTCAAGTAATTAACAAAATTTTACAAACTAAAAGTAGAATTAGCTTTAGCTTGGGCTCGGATTATTTCAAACTATGCTATGGTGCTTGACGTTATAAGGAAAAACGCCTTGTAAGGAGTTCATTCCATACTGCACTTGGAAAGTCACGAGTGTGTATACTTAAAAAATCATTTTATTTTAGGTGACCGACCAACACGGGAAACCTCTTGAATTACCAGATGCGGAGCGCAAGGCTCTAGCTGTTGCCTTAGCTCTTCATGAAAAGGGACGTTCTTCACTGAAATTAGCCGAATATCCAAGGGCTCTTGTGTTTCTCCTTGAAGCTGACGCAGAGTACAGGTGCCCGTTAAAACATGTCTAATTTTTTAGTAGTTCCGAATATTATTAGCTGATAAATTATTGGTATTTTTGATCGAAAGTCCAGAATAGTAAATTAAAATTATGATTTTTGCAGTAAATGTCACTCCTCTATTCTTGAAATGGTTGACAACTATGGACTACTGAATTTGGACATAGCTTGGTGCTACCTGTGTTTACAAAGCATTGCTGAACTTCCTGCTGTGGAATCCAGATTATCTAAATGTGAAAAAGCGTTGCAGAAATGCTATGGAGAAAATATGGAACGAGTCATTGCCCTTAAGGGATCTTCGGGTTTGTATTTATTATCAGATAATATATTCATTTGTGTATTGAGTTGACATTTGTTTCCCTTTCCCATTTTAATACACAGGTTGGGAGGCTGCACTTTTTGTACGTTTGCATCTTTTACAAGGAATCTCTGCCTATCATTTAGGACAAGTAGAGAAATCTAAATTCTATTTGGCGAAGGTAGAATCAGAAATTCAACGCTTGATGATTAGTGACGCTCAATTGGCGGATCTCATCAATATGGGTTAGTTTTTTCTATCAACATAATCTAAGAAGGCAGTTTTTTTACAGTTTCCTTATTGTTCGTGTAATTCAATGAAGTCCAAATTCGACAAACCATCAAAAAGTCACAATAATATTAGCGTAACTTCTCATTTTTCAGGTTATAACCCAGATGAAGCCAGGTTGGCCTTGCGTGCCTGTTTTGGTAATTTGACAGGTGCAGTTGACTGGATTATTCGAAGACGCGAAGAGAAGATAGCAATTAGGAAACAAGAAGAGGAAGAATATTTCCGCCAAAAATTTCAGAAGCGACTTGGAGTATGCGATAATGGTCAACCCGTAAGTTCAATGTTTACCTGTTACTTATTACTTGCTATCGGCAAATAATACTAAACGAACGTTTGTGTCAGGTGAACGTTATACTTTGGAGAAATTTGAAAGAAATGGGATTCAACTCGTCACTCGCCCGAGCCGCTTTGAAAAGAGCAAATAATGATTTGAATGAAGCTATCCAAATTGCTGGTGACCCTCAGTTTATAGCCTCAGTTATTGCAGAAATACCAACCCAAATGCCTCATCCGTCTTCCTCTGCCCCGGCAGCAGATAATCCGTCCAATCCGACACAACCGCCTTCACAACCCACTACATCCTCTGCTGCTGGAAATGCACAACCTTCTATGTTTTCAGCATTAGCAGCAGAAGCTGATGAATTTTATGGTCTTGGCCCTGAAACCCTATCGGAAGAACAACTTTTACGTGAACAGGAGGAAGCTGAGAAATCTCAAAAGGCTTTCGACGCTTTGTCTAAAGACATTTGTTCGGAAGCTGATTACATTGACTTGACTCTTTCCGCGGAGACGACCTACTTGAGTCAATACAAAGGCCTTCTTCACATCTAATTCTGTTTATCAATAATTTACGAAACGAAACATCATTTGTAGTTAAAAAAATTCTAACAAAACGTAGCTATTCAATCATGTCATTGGAAATTTCTAAAGTCTTTCAAAAATCCGTTCGATAGTAAACCTATTTTGACCAAATCACGTGATACCAATATGCATACACAACTAATAGTGAAAAAATTGACCATATTATAAAATTGATCTACATGATGTAAACCTTTACTCGTAGACTAGTAAACATTTGAAATTAAAACATTTGACAAAATGTGTCATGAATTCCGGATCGTATGTCTCCAATAATTACATAATATTATATTTGTCAAGAGAATTTATTGCTTATTAAAAAGTCGTATATCGTTCGAATATTGTCGTTATCGTTATTCAACTAATCGTGCTTAATCTTTTTCTTTGGAATTGGATTTTGATTAGCCATCACAATCACAAAATTAAAACCAAGACTCGAGTAATCCAAAGAAAACTCTACTACTTGTTTTTTTAATACTTCTCCATACAGTCTTTGGTCGTCTCACAGGTTCTTTACCATCGACTTGTGTACCTTCTTTAGAAAATTGACTATTTCGGCTTCCACTTGCCACTTCAAAGTCCCCTATAAGTGCAAATGATAAAAACGTTAGATTAGTAGATTAAATTAGATAGAAATTACAGAAAATCAATTTATTGTACCTTTGTTGTCAGACTTAACAGCAGTATTCGTCAATTTTCCTTTCTCATCACTCGGTAACTCTTTTTCATCTTGGAGTGTACTAATTTGATCCTCCAATTTCTTTAGCTCACTTCCAGATTTTTGTAGTTCTGACTCATTCTTATTGTTTACTTTGATTTGGGGAGATATTTGTTGAATATCCTCTGGTTCATGGATTACTGGTGACTGTGATAGGGTCCCACTACTGTCTTTTCGGATGTGATTGTGGTAGATGCCATTTCCGTTACAATATGCTAAACAAAAAATGAATTAGTAGAATACAATTTAAGTTAGAAGCATATGGACAAATTCGCAAAAGAGCTGTACAAAAATATTAGTTTTCAATACTTGTGTTGAGTTTATAAATCGACTTTTGAATTTTTGATAGTTGTACATGTACGACTACTGTCTGACCTGAGATTAAAATCAATTTTAACTTAAAAACTGTTTAGAATTGGAATAGAGGATGAGAAAAATGGTCCGAATAAACTATTGCATTTTGCATACATCCACTTTATTTAATCTTTATGCTCTTGATATTCGGATTAGTCGTGCTCTTGTTATCCTACACGTGCGGGATTACGAAAAATGTAACATTCAGACCTAGTCTACTTTATAGTTAACTATAGATCGCGAAAAGTCAATATTGAAGTATATCGACACTTTATTTTTGCCCGGATTCTTCTAAGGAATTACTAAAAACAAAGAATCCGAAGTTTCCTCCACAATCAAAGAAACTTTTCAACACTTCATCGCATTGGTTTTTTTAGATTGTCTTAATCTCAAATTCTGAAACCTTAGTGCACATTAGCATGCTAATACCGTAATCATAGTAAAAGCAAGAACAATTAGGGAGATTCTGATTTATCCGAACAACACTCACCGACTTCTTTCATTGAGAGATTTTGATGCTCTTCATGAAGAGTGCTCGGACTACTCTCATCAGTTCTTATTCTTGTAGTCATATTATTCCTGGCAACGGTTTTGCGTCGAGCTGCCTCTGACAACTCCACTATACTTTTAAAACGAAAGTTTAATGGAATATTAAGGCTTGGGCTGACTGGTGGATTCCCATTTGCAACATCTGTATCCCATGCTCTCTTTTCTTCCAAAAGTGTCCGAAGTCTATGAAGTGACTCTTTAATACTAATAACAATCTCAGGTGGTTCAGTTCTCCGTAGCTTTGATCTTTCTGGAAGACTCCAACTTTTCTTGCTGTTATCGTATTCGTAAATTGTACAATCGTCGTAGTGAGTGAAACTTACACTCTTCCTTCTCATACTATTGTCGTCCTCGTCCTGGAAAAGCAAATTTTTATCCACACTGTGCCAACAATTATTATTGTTCTCCAGTAACTCGGACTGACAACCCATTCCCATTATTACGTCGTGTCGTCGTCGTCTTTTCGTTGGAACAGCAGGAGCACACCTGGAATATTTTATAGTTGTAGTTCGGGTGATAATGATAAACACACTGAATCAAGATTTAACCATTTATGGCACGGCGGCTGTCAGGATTGACGCATTACAAATACTTTTACTAATACTTTTTATATTGTATAAGGTGCATGTACGGTGGTTCATAACTTTTATACATGTGAGTCGCCAGAAAAAGTAAGATATACATTCTGTACAGAATTTTACTCCGGCTTGCTTGAGTGAGCGATATAGTATTGTGAACGCAGCGTAAGACAAATTCAAAAACATATAATTACGGATTATCATAATTATAACTATACCTGGAAAAGTCTGTCAGCCAAAATGTCCCTAATTGCTCTACTCTTTGTAAGTACTACACCTGTACACCTGCACAGTGCGTGTATCTCACTTTTAATCTTGCTACTTCCAACTTGGGGTAAAAATTATGAACCACCCTGTACTTTTCCACCACACATACAGATTGTAGATTGTAGAGAGTAAAATCAGACTTGACACTTCAAACTTCAACAACTTGTTAATCGGGAATGGTTCTCAAATTACGATTTGCATTTTACAACATCAAACACTTTGACCAAGTTTAACTCGCACTTGATTTTCATATCGTACTCTCGCACTGGCATGGGAAAAATTCAATGCCAAAAAGGCTAGGCTGGGCATACGACGAAAGCTGGAGCCAAGGTCTAGGTCTAGTATTTAATTTAACAAGATTTATTTTATTTAACTTTGTGTCTTACTTTGTTTTGCGAGTGTGACTTTGCATTTAACACTGCATTGACCAAAGCAAACCAAAGTTTCGCAATTGGAATTGGAATTGGGAAAATAAAAAATTAGTCAGAATTATTTATAACACATCACATCACACACATCTGACATGAAATGTGTATCATCAGAGCACCAGATACCGCACCTTCTGTTTAATTCCCGTGATGGATGTTGACCTTCATCCAATAAAATCTAGATCTCCTCTCCAACCAAGTCATAACAAAACTGTTAGGAAAATTAACGACTGGGCTAATATAAAACATCCTGCGTATAAGTCTTTATTTAAATAGGCCATTGATTGACATCTCATAAGAAGCATTATTCATGTGTAAAGTATTACGTCATACTTATAAAAACGTTCAAGATTACACTTACACACACAAAGTCATTCCAAGTGTTTGGGCTATTTGAAGGGTTTCGTGCGTGCAATGCAATGATTGAAATGGGCAATAAAATATTCAGTTCATCGGCAGATATTGAGACATTCTCAAAATGCCCTCTCGATCTGTTCTCCACGAATCCTGCCCTACTTAATGTGCTTTTTAACTCTGCGGCTCAAAATGTATGTAGGTATATCTGAAGATTTTAGGACTTTCTACAACCGGGTGGGGGGCTGGTGTTTTTTCAGCATACACACAGTACATACGCCTGCATTGATTAACACTTCATAAAATTACACTTACGATTAATTCGAGAGCCACGCTTTACAGTCCGAATTCTCCAAACCCCGTGCGAAAATGTCTTCTCCAATGTATACAGCTACAGCACTTCACAAGAGAATTTTATTCACCGGACAAAACCCGAAATCTAGCACGTGCGTAGTTTTCTCATTTATCGTACAATTGTCCATCAGGAATCTACAATTTTCTTCTGCAAACTTTTTCCCCAATTCAATGTAGATTTGCAACTCACACACTCACAAACTTTCAATTTCAACCACAGCACAACTTTCCGTCATATGTTTTTTGCAACATGGTCTGCTAATCCGAATCTAACCTAAAACGCACTTCAGTTACACTCGTAGTTAAAATTAGTCTGAAAACAAATTCTTCTCAAGTGTTTTCAATACATATGTTTAAGTCAATGTTTTCGCAGATGGAGATGTCGCGGTCACACTCACACCTACAAATTCTCGCTGATATTTTTCGCAACCATAGGTCTGAAATGAACATAGACCTTCCTCAACTAACTTTTCTTAAAGAGTCGTCGTCGTCTCCATCGTAGTCTTCGTGGGTGGAATAATATTACTACTACTGCCACTGCCGTCTCAGACATTACCTTAACTGATTTCTACCTATTGTAAATTGTAATAGTGATTATTATGCAATAATGTATGAAGTGTGCTCAGGACGAGATGAGAATGAGATGGCTATAATGATATGGAAATGAATTTTACGGGAGCAATATGCCACGTCGTCCTTACAGGACGTAAAACTAAAACTATGTGTGTGCCTGTTGACAGGTTTGCTCTAATTATCCAGTGAAACTAACTATAAATAACCAAGGCAGGAGAAATTTGTCCAATTAGGACTAATACGTATAATGAATGAGAATGAGTAACGTTACGTCTCTATTATTCAAAAGGGTTGTAGTTGTCTGACTACTTCTACTCACAAAAATAAAATAATTAGTTGGGAGAGACCAAAAATTGTAACGGTGTGTCTGCCTCTGCCTGCAATGCAATCCACTTGCCATATTACGAATGATTCACTCACATTTCAACAACATACACACAATGAGAAGACTCAAAATTCTCAAAGGGTGAATTCTCATTATTACAGTGCAAGTGTTGTAGAGAGAGACATGAAATCACTAGAGCGTGAGCGTAGTATGGCGTGAACTCTTTATATTCCATTTCTGTACATAAAAGTACACTATTAACTAACAAGGAAACTGCATTTCATGTAACAACCGGATCTAGAGAAAAATCAACCCGAAAGGTTATCACAAGTACCCTAACAAAAGTTTGACCGATTTTGCGACATATTCATAAATGAGGCCAAGAATTTTACAGCATAATAACCGTATTCTGTAGAGTAAGAATATTCTACTACCTTTTAACTAACTTCTTTGGTCATGGATAGCGAGTAATGCAAAGCGGTATAATTTTTGGCATGATCTTCACATGTGTGACCAGAACACTTGTAATAATTGTTCGTAAACTTGTTAGCCAGTAATGTGATTTTTACATGTAAAATGAGTTCCTTGTTAGCATTCGGGGCTGGTGAGCTGCTGCCAATATGACTTTTTAGTATATCGTACCTTGTTGCTAAGTATGCAAGAATGCTTTTAGTGTAAAAAAAATGTCGAGGGTTTGAGCATCATCCATTCATTCTGTGTTCTTGTTATTTCGGATCTATCTTGAAATGCCAGCCTAGTGCTTAGCATAGTATAGCGTTGGGAATTGGGATGAGAAAGCTAATTATTTTTGTATGTCGAAATACAGACATTTTTATTTTAGGGGAGATTTTTTTGTTATTCTAATTGTCAGACTCGTGCCCGTCCGTACTGGCACCAAGTTCAGGTTTATTTTGTTGAATCAAATTTTAGACAGCATTCGTTGCATCCGTCATCCGAGAATGAAAGTTCCACTTTACAAGAAAATTATTTTTGATGTACGAGAAAAACTGACTACTACCTTAAAATCTACGCAATACATTTTCTACTTGATAAAATTCAGTATCATTGCTGGAAACTTTAGAAACATTCCAGTCATCAAAATCTCAAATTGATCGGAATAGTTATAGCTTTACCGAGGAAACCCTTATATTCTTAAAGAAGTAGAATCTTGATTTTACATGTGAAAGAGCTTCCTCGTAAAACATGAATGAGAAGGGAAAGTGAACGTAAAGTTCCTTATTTAAATAGCAGCCATATTATTTATGAATGTCGAAGTGTTTACACAGTCAATATTCTGTTTGAAATTTGTTCATTTTAAAATGTATGACTTCTACTCATGGGCCACCATGCACTTTGTTTAGTTTTGGAAGCATTTTCCGTGTATGTCTATGATGTGTTTGACTTTCAGTTAAAAAAATACAATCCGTCAATCACACATCTGTTCTATATCTCATGAAGGGATTTCTCAAGTGTGCTACCCATGGTAGTGGTAATGACGTCATCTCTATGCATTTCTTGATAGGTTGACTTAATAACAGAAGCCATTGCGTGTAATCGTGTATTATTGAATTTTTGAGTCAAACATTTTTCTCAGGACGGGTAGATTTTTTGTTGCTTCATAATAGATTGAAATGGATTGACTCTTTTCGACTGGATCAATTAATTTTGTTTAGTTAGAGTTTGGGTGTTTGGAAAATACTTTCCGTGTCTGTCATCGATGGAGGGACAGACGCTACCGGTACGGGATTTTGTGTAATACGGGTATGTTAGGCGAAGTTACCGTTGTTGTAATGTAATGTAATATTTTCAGTCATTACATTAACACAAACATTCGCACGCACGCATCATTAAATCCAACTAGACTCTCTGGAAAAGTAAACACGCAAGCAAGGAGGGTGGGTCTCCAAAGTAAACCCACCCTAATCTAACCCTAAATAGTGAGACACGAAAAGTTAAAACAAGAAATAATATTTTTCAAAATGTATAGCCCACGCATTCTGTATCCTCATCGGACTGGACACAAAAAGTAATGCAATTAGAAAATCACCTTTCGTTAATCGATTAATTCTGACTGTGTTGCAAGTTGCCCTTACTGCCTCGTCATGTTAGAGTTTATGCGATTTATGGTTTGTGCTACTCCTTTGAAAATGTGTCTCCCACCTGGAATTCTGTTTTAGTACTTCCGAAAACAAATGAATAGTTCCAGTCTCATCTCAGTAAACTATTCTTTCTTCGAATTATTTTATTAGCAATTTTAAAAAACGTCTTTTGAGAAACTTTTGAATGATTTTCATTTACAAAACTCGTTTAGTATTGAGTTTTACACTCTACTACCAGAATGTAATCTTCGTAAGACCTTGATATAACATTCAATATATTAGTAAGCATAACACATTCTTCACATGAAGTTGTGACGATACATATGCACTTCTTAAGAATTTAATTATTCGTCCTGTGCTGTGGTTTGACCACATTGAAATGCAATACTGTAGATGATGGACAAATAGTTGTATACACGTGCCCAATTTGATATGCAAAACATTCCATATTTATTGCCTTGTAAACACGTAATCATAATTTTAGTAGCACTGGTTACACTGTTATTACTGCAGAGTAGTACAATGCATTTGTGCTAGTATGCAAATACTTATTATTTCAATTGTTGTTATCTCCAATGGAATTCATCGTTAATTAAAAGAATATGTTGATAGCACAGAATTCAAAACCTCCAGTCGTCTAGTCATGCATTCCATTAGTCTCTGACTGGAATTGGAATGCAGATTGACTATTTTTCCTAGTTACATGTTCGTACAGTTCATTCACAGTCCAATCCCATGAAATTCCGAAACTTCCAACGCATGCTTTCACCATGTCGTCTTGTACCTTCGCCTTTAAATCCTGGAGTTCATGTGAAATAAATGTTGCGGCTATTGAATTGAATGATGCCAATGACCAATAAGAGTAATAATTCTTTCTTTGAATTCTGCATATACAAATGCATTTTCTCCAAATAGGTAGGTATTTGACCTTATAGGTTTGGGAATATTTTTACTGTACTGTAGCCTGTACTCAAACTTCTCAGAAACCCACAAAGCTCACCACAGTAGTAAAGCCCGTGCCGTGTTTACTATTTTTCGTAGTATCGTACATTATATAAATATTGCCGAGTCCCTCGAGGTAAATATCGTCAGTAATGAATGTGGATCAAAGAAACGTACTTCATCAAACTGAAGAAAAATTGGTAGATTCGACTCAGGAGGCAATTGAAGATAACACACAGGAAACCTATCCAATCTCGTCGTCACTTCAATTTTTGACAACACAAAACATGGCTGATGACTCTTATCTTATGGAAGTGCACGGAAATAGTGGTATTGTTGGCACTCAAGCGTCTCTACACCGAAGAATGTCAGCGAATCATAATGCTGAGGAGGTTTCCGAGAAGGAAAACATTGTTCAACCCAGAAATCTTAAAAATAAAAACATCAAGTGAGTCCATTTTCTCTCCAATTTTTAATGCATTATAACTGTATATTTTTATCATAGCTTGAAATAAAATAAATTTTAGAATAAGAAAAATACAACAAATCGAATTTTCTCCATCCCCAACGAAACTTGATGCGATGAGATATGTTCGGAGAATGTTAACATTTACCTCACCGGAATCTGACTTGTGTCTAACGCCAACCAATAATGAGGGGATCAAATATTCATCTCCCATGAGGAAAGTTCATAATAAGAGTCGAGTACTCTCAGCATCCGCCACAAGAAATTCACCGATATACGAAAACAGTGACTGTCATTTCTCACCTTCAGCAAGTTCAAATGTCCGTCAAGAACCGAATCTATCTCTGCTGGGTATGTCAATTTTAAACTTTTTCTGGTATTTTACTGAGGCTGGTCTAATTTTCAATCGTCAACTTTTTATCCGACTGTGGGTTTTATTTGATCGCAGCCTGCTTGGATTATGTATATATTTCAGAAAGATTTCATATGAATATTTTCACTCCATTTTTCAGTCACTCGCTTTCATGAAGTTGGACAGGAACTCCAGATTTGGTCGCATGAGGACAGACAATACACAATTGACCGGATCCCTGCATTGTCTACAATTTTGGAAGAAGGCACCCCAGAATTTCCGCCCAATAATTCTGAACAAAACATCTGCACTCATTTTAGAGTTGGTGCACACAGCAGTTTGAACTTATGTGTAAGACTTTGAAAGGATTTAAAAGATATTTTTGATTTGCCAAACTACAGTCGACTGAACTCCGCATTTGTACAGCTACATAATTAGTATTTCAATTGACTGAAAGGGCTGCGCTGGCCACCTCGGGTTTCAGTTTTACACTATTTATGTTTTACCATTCTTATTTTACGTTCTACTTTCGAAATCAGTGTACAATTCTGCTAATCCATTTTTAATAAAATTCATTGTAAAGTTAATTTTTATTTTTCTTCATTTGCCAAGATTAATAAATCTTAAAAAAATCATCTTAGAATTATTTAGAGTCTTAGTCTTGAACTTCCTTGAATTCAATTTGTAGTATTCCTTCACTTTTGATTTTCTTCATGCTTAAATATTTATTTTAATCACTCATTATGAGCGAATTTTGAGTGCTTCAGAGCCAAGCCTGGACCTTTTGGTCAATTTCAATTTGTTTTTCAGTTTAGATTTCCGTCAGGGTTAGTAAATTTTGAAAAAAAAGTCAGCTTCCAAGGATTTTTAGCATTATTTCCATAACAAGCCTTCAGGTTCCTGTCCGTTCAATTACTTGATGATCGGTCCCTAGAATAATAAGATAACTACAGTTAGTACCTGATCGAGGACCGATCTGCTTTAATTACTAATATTTTTTACGTACTTTGTTAACGAGTCTCATAACGGCCGCCTCAGCATGACTGGGAGAGGTTACTCCAGGTTTTAAATAAAACTTTCCTGTGCAAGGATCTTGACAAGCTTGAAGAGAGTTTCTACATCTGTTCAAAATTGGGAAAGGAATGCAAGGAATGCACCCTCGACTAATGAAGGGCGTGGTGATCGTGTTACTCTGGAGCGTAGAGATGGAGAATGCTGGAACTTCTCTCATGCACCGGACTTCCCCCATGGGGATATTGTGAGGGGTTCTCAGGTCGTATCCTTTTAAGGGAGAAAAAGCGCCGTTGGAAGTCATATGGCCCCCTACCTCGGTGATCGTCTACCGCTCAAACACTTGCTCACTTAATACCGCCCACTAATTTGGAATTTGGAATTTGGAATTTGGAATTCAATTAAAATGTAAGCCGAATTATTCGAATCCAGAGTACACATGTCTAAAAAATTATCGTTTAAAACTTTACAGCATTAGCTCATGGCAACGTAGGTATTATTGCCTACGATCTGATCGTTTGACACGCGTTGATCATAGCATTGCAAGCGCAAAAGTTTCGATTTTGAATACAATTATATAGTATTTAAGTTATTTTGGTATTTGCTATGTAAGCGTACAAGTCAACACGATACTCGAGTACTGTATTGAAAGTATCATCTTCATCTTTCCCTAAATGACTCTTCATCACTGTGTCTGCATTTTGCCTTATTGATACGAGTGAAAACCTCTCAAATTGATTACTCTTGTTTTTTATGTGAAAAAGAATATAAATTTAGTTTATTCAGGAAACTTGTAACCACAAAATACACTTAATTAAACAATTGCTCGAGTGTTAATGAAAATTTCTATTCCAGTACGAGTCACGGAAGAAAGAAAATCACATAAAAAACGTCCTTTGTTTAGTTCGTCATTTTGTTCCAACAATTTTCCCAATCAGTTCAATTCAATCCATTTCAAAGTAATCGGTTCGAAATCTTCTCAAGTCAATGGCGAAGCGATTATCTGCTAGGCACTCGTACTCTCCTCTGTCCATCCTTAAAATAAAATACAATTACTGTAAAAGAGCCATTTCAATTTGAATACACAGTACAAATTGTACCACTAATTAACCAAAAAATTATTTCTGACAAGGAAAGGTTGCAACGTGTATCGCGATTAGGAGATTTTTCGATAATCCTAACAGTTATTTGACTGCAAATATTTCTTACTGAGAAGCTGGATCAATTTCCATTTTTGATTTAATTCGAGTGTCAGACTCCACCCATTCGTGGACTTGAAGCCAGTTATGAGAATATAACTCAATCCCATCCTTAAACCTGGAAATCAAAACCAAGTTTACTGAAATCTGTGCACAATTCCATATTTGCGATCAAGTTGGAAAATATCGCAAAGAAATTCTTACCACGTAATATGAGGTCTTGGTTTCCCAATTGCTGTGCAAATAAATACTATTTTTCTTCCAAGTTCATATTCCGTCTCAAAATGTGATTCCTTTATAATTTTGGCTCCCTGTATAAAATTAATCACAGATAGAACAACCACAAATGGTTTGGAATAGGTATTTCTTTTTTAAAAATATATGAACCCTAACATCTGGATTTTGATAGTAATCCTGTGAGTCCGGATGTCTGTAATGCCCTTGATGGATCCTGATTTTATTTGTAGCAAATCGATCAAATTTTCCACGAATTCTTGACGAAATTACGACATGACTGCTAAAGATTGTGAGGAAGATTAGAATTGCCGTAGCGAACCACACTGTTAATATC
>JAQGCB010000715.1:0-19173 GCA_034698835.1 Protaphorura tricampata
TTCGTGGAATGACTGTTGACAAATGGAATGAAAGATTCTGATATTAAATTCTCAATTTTGGTTAAGTCGTAAACTTAAGAGTAAAATACAAGGCTCGAATAATTGTAGAACAAACTATCTGCAACAACCTCACAATTCCAAATCAACAAGTACTTTCTAAAACATGGGTTTTTGAATCTTTGAATTTATGAACATTTATTATCAATTCACCTGTGCGCGCACGGCACAACATCACATGAAAATACACCGAATATACAATTACGTTTTCATCAAATATTTTAAGCACCACATAAAAATGAGTAATTTTTTTGAAGGGTTAATTTATTGGTGGATCATCTTAACAACGTGTCAAGTTACAATTTCGAATTTGGTTATAAAGTTATAAGGACGACTCACTTTTTCAATTTCAAAATTAAGTAGATTACACATTAAAATTTAAGCACCGAGTTGAGAATCTGGTTGATCTAAAGCATTTGCAGATGAACTGGGTGAACCCCGGATGAACCCAACCTCTAAACGAGACGAAGCCTTTTCTTCAATACTTTCTGAGGTAATTCGTAGAATTTCATCCAATTGATTGTCCAATGATAAATTCTTTTGCTTCGCTCCTCCTCCGGTATTATTCGGATTCAAGTGAGCAAAAACTGATGCATCCCCTGTGACCTGCCTGGTTAACTTCGGAGGTCACCTTTTCTAGGCAGTCAAGTGACCTGGACCTCTCGAGGTCGGTCACGTCCAAATGAATGTGTAGTCCGAATAAAGTACTTGGAAAGAGAGTTCAACATTTAGTACATAGCATATTCCTTTTATTATACTTACTCCAATGATTACAGTGGATGACAAATTAGGGTGATTAATTAGCCCGTAGCCGTGGCCAGATAGTCTTGTCTTGCTTGCCTTTCTTCTCGGGTTCAGGTAATCGGGGTGAAGAGTCCAGGCCGGGCAGAGACTCCGTCTTCTTCCTAGTCGTCTGAAGTGGAGGGTTGACTTTAGAGGGGTTGGATATTCCTCTTGGGACTGGGCTCTGGATTGGTTGGAGATTCTTCTGAGTTGGACCGGACTTCTTGGACTCAGCTAACTTAGGACTCCAACTAACTCTCTTAACCCTAGAGTAGATTATTATATACCGATTTCGGATTCTAATTTTGGTACCTCTGATACCATTTACGGCTTGAAATCTTAGATTACAACTTAAGCTCCTCGGTGGCGAATTGTGATTGGCTAATTATTTGCACACGATACATTTCTACTTGAAATAGGCTTATGAGTCATCCTGACCCGTGGTAACAATATCTTAGTTCTATCTCGCCTACTTTCTTGTAGTACTAGTACATGTACATATGAATGACTATTTTTACTCCTTCCCTTACTTTCCATCTCTACGCTCTGCATTGCCGCATATGCATGTGCAAGTCAATTGCATAGGCAGTGCAGTGTGTACAAGATAGGAGGGGAATGAACCGGGTAGAATATGACTGGTTGTGCCAACTAGTCCACTACTACTTTTGCCAGGCTTAACTAACCTTACTTCTTTCTGCACTCATTTGAATGTGTGACAGATCTTCCCGCCTTTACGTTGAAAAAAAGGAACACGCAGTGTTCATTTTTTTAATATTTAATCACTTCTAATACCTTAATAAAAACTACCAGTACACTTTTTATGTCAGACATGACAAAGTATACGGGATCCAAGAGAATCAAAATGTTAGTGTTGCCTACTTAATCGTTTTCGTTGTCTTAACTTACAATATTAATAATGCTTAACCTAAACACTTTTCGTTTCATAGTTTTCAACTTATACTAACAAATAAATGTAACTTAAATATTATGAATTGGCCTCAACAAATTTTGAAAAATCTTACAAATTATTACAATGTAACACATTTTGACTTTTATTTTTTTATGTAGCACTTGCACAATCACTGTATCGGCGAGATGGTGAGTAACCTCTCGGCGAATCATGGTTGCCCAAGCGCTTGTGTACTAGGAAAGAGAAAAAGCAATATTAATTAAAATGAAGTAAACACACTTATTTTGTAGGAAGAGTTTTTTTTAAAATTGATTAAACTTATTATTACATAGCTTAAACTTAATTTCTTCATGATAGGTTTTATTATTATATTTCCTGATTTAGTTTAAATTGAATGAAACAAGACTTTCCTGTATTAATCCTGGTTAGTAGTTGGGGTCCTCACAAATAGCAAATTGAATAGCCAAAAGTTGTGAATTTGGGTGGCGTTGACTGTGTATTTCGTCATACAGCGTGTGAAAAAGAGCAGTGGATGGCACGAAATCGGATGAGTTGACTAACAATGGATCCATTGAATTGTTAGTTAGGACCAGTCTGACAAAAGCCGATCTTCGTCCACATCTGTATGGTTCAAAGATACTGGAGATCACTATGTTAGCGTCTATGCATCTAATTGAGGTGGCTGATAAGAGACACGGTTGAGGTGGATACTTTCTCTTGTGACATTGGAGTTTTCCTGCAAATAAAAGATTAGCTCCCCAGATGACTACGCCTTTTTTGTCTCCGGTGCGACAATATTTCTGGGTGAAAGAGCATGGATTCTGGAAGTCTGCTAAGGGAACTTCCACAGTGGAAAAATCCTCTATGCTTGTTGTGACGTTGACTCTTCGTACATGGTAATTGGTTACAGTATCTTCATCAGTGCCGGTCCAGGTATATGATGTGGAGGGTTCACGTCCTGTAGAGTATAAATCCCATCTTTGCTGTTTTAGTGGAAACCCTTTAAAATCTGTCATTTGTGCCACAATCCAGGTACATTCGGTTTCATTAATCGGTATTCTGGTCATTTTATAATTGTATTCCTTCTGCCCAAAGAAATATACAGTTCGTGACTCATAATGTTTTGTTGCAAAGCACTCAAATCCTTCAGCCTTGGGGCCCAACAGATGTGATGTTTGAATGTTGACCGGAATAACAGCGGTGGGTGACTGGTCATAAGAACAATTTTGGACATCAATCGGTAACTTGTAAAGGTGTCCAATGGTCCAGTGAGATAGCTGATTTGGGTTGGTGATTGGATGCGTTTCCCTTGTGATGGCTCCAGTTTGGGTGGAGTCATTAGCCATGTCATGATATTGAGCTAAATGTTCTAGCATCGAATCGTCTGCTTCATAAACATTGGTAGCGTTGATTGTGTTTGAGAGCATCAAATAGAAGAGAAACGTTATAGTCTTCATCCTGTGAATAGTTTAATTGAGGAAGGTAAATTTTCTTTTTGTTTTGCAATTGTTTTTTAGGTATTAGGACTTAGATTAATTAACTAGGACTAGGGTTCGTGATGTCGGAAAAGAATAGGATTAGGTTTTATGGAAAATCTTCCGGAAAATGACCCATGTAACGAGGTCGAGGTCCATGATCAGCTAGTAGTCCAGGATCGATTCCTTCCGCGTCGGCTTCAAAAGTGGTCTTCGTTAAATTTGGTTCAATGTGAGTAGTGTTGTTTATCTGAATTTCTCTGGGAATTGATCCACAAGAAGACACATGTAAAATTTGAATAAATTGTGATGATCCTATTTTTAAATCGTTGTATAGTCGTGACAGGCGTATGTCGATTTGATATCGAGCGTCGTCTTCGGTTTTGCGTATTTTGCTATTTAAGGTGGATGTTTCGTTTGTTACGATGCTTCGAGTTGCTCCAAGAGGAATTCCGCACGTATAGGATTGTGCTTCTTCATAATCTATTACTGACAAATAGAGATTAGGACAAACCAGTATTTTTTCCGTTAAAAAACAATTGACTGATTCTTGTCTTCTGAGTGTGCACGTGCTTTGGTTTTCGGTGTTCCAAACCATGACATTCGTTCCTTGTCGACAGTAATTGTCCAAGTAACTGCAGTATGACATATTTGGTATTTCTGATGAAGTAACAAGGCCTGTGTCTTGATTTATTGTTGCATTAAAGATTTGTAACTGGGCATTTATTACAGTGTGTGTCCAGTTTGCTGTGGCTTGAAGCATTGATCTTGTGATGACAATTCTTTCATTTGTATCATAATGAGTTTCATTCATTTTTTGCATGGCTCTTCCCAATTTGCTGTGCTTGAACTTTACCATGTATTGGCATGCCTTTGGTGAGGTGTAAATTGGTTGTGTTGTGATGTTCCATCTTACAGGTGTGTTTTGTTCAAAGATATGAGTCCAGGTTTCAACTGTCTGCGAACATTGATAAGCTGTAAACGTGGTTCTATCCATTACATTCGTCCAGAATTCAGTTTTGACCATATACGCGTTCTTGATGGAGTAAGGACAGTTGTTGTCATGCATTCGCAGCATGCCAAAAGCGTAGACCGGAGCATTTGCTGAGAATTCCGTTGTATCATTAGATATGATGACTCGACTGTTGACGGAATCAATCGTGAGGCTATGTAGTTGTGTAGATATGGTTCCATGAATGACCCAAAATAGGAAAAAAATCGAGGTCTTCATTTTCTGGAAGAAAGAATAAGGGATGATATAGTAAAGGAATCAAGGATTTTGTGATAAGAAAGAGAAATATATTGATAAGGATTTGGGTTTTATGCGGTCATGGGAAAAATTTGGACTGATCCACGGCTTCCAATTATAATTGTCTTCATAAATTCCGCAAATTCTGTATTTCCTCGAAATTCTGTTCGTTCTGATAAATGAATTGTCTTCAAAGCAAATTTTATCTTGACCATGCGGGAAGTTTTGCTACAATACAGACTGCTTTGAACTTTTGTGATAAGGATTTTTAGCTTGTTGCAAAATATGGTGTTGGATGATATTTGACACTTCTCTTTTCTGGTTATCATAGATACATTGTTGCTTTTGAAGTCATATTTGCGTGGATATTGAAGTATTATCAATCCTCTGTCCGTTGCGCATGTTAAATCAGATGTTTGACATGATGTGTCTATTAAAAATGTTGGAACTTGTATGATGTTATCGTTGGCTTCATCTGTTTGAATTGGTATCTTCTGGATAATGTAGTCATCTAACTCATAGTCATATGTTTGGTCTGTAGTGTGATTTTCTTGTAAAAGCTTGTGCCATCCCAAACGATCTTGTGGCGGCTGCCAAGTTGACCAAGGTGATGACATGTAGTAATCATCAATTAATGTTATCCCATCAAAGATTTCTGGAGTATACCAATGAACTGGATGTAATTTTCGTCCGTCTGGACTTATCTTGTGTGTAATCATCTTTATACAGTCTTCATGAGTAACTTGATTAGCCATAAATTGTTTCTTAATGATCATGTAGTCTGACCATCTTGTTGTTGATGTGTTATTCGTTGTTGTGACAAATTGCTCTAGTTGGACGAATGTCTTCTGTTTCGAACAAGAGTATACCAATAAAGATGATTCAGTTAAGAAATGTGAAGTGATTGATACTACGACTTGCTTGTTGTATGGTTCATGCTGAGTGACACATGAATCATCCATATTATGCATTTCCGCTATTGTCCATGGATTTGAATCTTGTCCTAATGTCCAATCGTGATCTTGATTTTCATAGACAAATCTTGGTGATCCTGTAATGATTGGCTTTAAGTCTTGCTGAATGAATTTCTTGATTAGAATTGACGTTTTTTGTTCTTCTGTTGGGTTTTGATTTTGCGCTGAATCTTTTGAATCTTGGGGTACAATTTTCATTTCCGCGGATGAGACTGGAGATATCATATTTCCATGTTTTGAAAGGTTGAAAACAATTCCGAGTAGTAGACAATAGATTTTCCAATTCATTACTAGAAGAATAAAGAGAAAGTAAAGGTTATGATGAGAAAAGAGAAAGTTGATTCTATTCTTGAGTTATGGACGCGTAACACGATTTTGTAAAATTCGAGTGCCAAATGACTCTAAAGCTGCCTGTTGCACTGCTGGTTCTTCATCATCTGATATGTCTGACTCCGTGAATTCTGGTGCTGTTGGCCGAAGTGTTGGATAAATTAATTTAGGTTGGGAATAATCTTCAGTCATCAGGACTGTTGTTTGCAAAAAAGTTGTGGGGTCGATAACCGTTTGTCCATTTCCTGCCATTGTTAATGAGTATTCCGGGGGTGGGACTGCTTCTTGTATTTGTTTCTGTCTTCTGGTTTGTCTTCTTCTTTGAATTTCTCCAAAACATTTGCATGAGATTTTCTGACATAATCGAGGACCCAAGCAGCAACAAGTGCCAATTGTCTTTTTGCATTTCCAGCATAAACCTATTATGACTTTTAAAAGGATTATAAAGAGAATGACCATCCCAATTTGCCAAAGTAATTGTTTGACCGGTGTCATGGTTAAGTTGGTTAAACTGAATGCAACGGATTCTTGATCAGAACTCCATATTCCGCCGCTTCTTTTAGTTCTCATGATGTTGTCCATGGCCGTTGGGCTCTGCATTCCCTGGATTAGACTTAAAATGGTGTCTTGATTTGCTAATTGGGCTCTGGTGAACATTCCTTTTGTTCTGAAGATCTGATCTGTCAAAGGTCTAATTTTCTTATCGAAATTGTCCGCCGTGGGTAGATATGGGAGATCAAACATTGTTGTTGTGTTCGTTAAGAGAATCATTCCATCGTCTATTGTATTGAAGTAAAACGGTCGTTGCTCCTCACAATTAACGTATTCTGGTGTTGTAGTGATTTGATGACTCATCTCATTCATGTAGCCTTCATGTTTGACATGATCAAGTACAAACATAACTGGGATGTTTCTTGTACAATTTACTTGATTCCTGGGAAGAAAATGGTAAGAATGAACTGCTAGACATTGGCGAAGTTCCAATGCATCCCCTTGATTTTGAACGAGGTACCGTTCATTTGGTAATAGGACCCTTGTAATGAAATTAGCTTGTCTCTGTTCAGCCATAGAGATTAATAAATCCAAGATTGATTTCTGATTGACGCAGGTGCTGTGATGGACCTCCTGCAGCGCTGACGTCAAGTTATGTTGTAGAATGGAATATAAATATTGCAACCTTGCATTGACCTCCGGTGCTGTGAAGATTGTTACGTCCTTTCTGGATTTTTCTGGTTGTAGAACGTACGCCACATCAGCATTTGATCCACTAATTCGAATTTGTTCCGATGTCTTAGGTGTTTCTGGGTGTTCTCGGACTTCTACCGTCATTGTCTGCCTTGGGCTATCAGCTTTTGCTTCCTTCCTGTGAATTTGACCTTGTCCCAAGTATGTTCCTTCCATGAGTGGTGGATAGAGTTTTGCAAAGTCATCAAATGGAATTAGACCTACTGGTCTGTTTGTCATGGGTAAATGAGTTAAATTGGGTTGATTATTAGGAGGTGTTTTAATTGGTTGAGGTAACGTATTGACTGGTTCTTCGACTGAATCTGGTTCATACTCAGGAATGGTAGGAGAAGGATTTGGTAAAGGAATCGGTGCTGACTGGACAGTTTGTGTTGGTTGGGCAAATATTTTTTGGGGCATGGGAGTAGTTAATGGAGTGTCATTAAGTGCCAAAAAAGGATGTTGCCATTCAACGTCGTCATAATCAGTTATCGGATTAGGTTTATTCAGATCCATAATGATTTCTTCGTTCAATATGTCTTGTATGGGTTTTAATTTGCTTGACTCATCAGTCTTGAGAAAAGGTGGAAGTGTGGATAACGCAGAGTGAATTTCTTCCTGTTCTTCTTCAAATGGGGGAATTTCTATCTGCTTTTCTTCGGTATTTGTATCTAAAGGTGTAAGCGTCATAAGAGGTTTTGGTGACCTTTCAACTTCAGGTAGTATATCGTCTTCCTGTTCCACAAATGGTGGGATCTCTCGTTTTCGGTTTGTATGAATTTTTACTCTGGTCATCCTGTCAATCATTGCTGTCGTTGCCGTATCATTTCTGATTACACCGTCTTCATCAGTAGTATACAGAACTCCTTGTTGGGATGTAAAAACTGCCAATCCGCAAATGTTCAATGTCTCCGTTTTTGTCATTGCAAAAGTAATTTCTGGACATGTTAATCTGTCATCTCCCTCTGAGTACATACATAACGTACTGGCTCCACGTGTAAGTCTACAGGTAGTTTCCAAGTCCAATTCCCATAGAATAACTGATTTGTCTTGCGCCCTACAAACGCCATCTTGAAAAGGACAAGTTTCCATGATTGGAATCGTTGTAATTAAAGAATCATCCATATTAGACCTGGTTACAGTGATCATAGAAATGTGATAATTATAAATTGTTTCTTCTCTAGTCCGTATCCATTCGTAATCAATAGTTGCTGTGTTCTCTGTTTGCCATACGCGAGAGGCAATTTGTTTCAAGGGATCTCCTTCGGGTGATATTTTGGTTTTGATCATATCTCGGCATGCTGATTCTGTAACATATTTTGGCGACGTTTTCGTTTTTTCTTGGTCAGTTCCCCAAAAACTTCGTGATCTCATCTCATAGGTTGAGGTAGCCTTGCAGTGATAGGCTGTTGCTGATTGAAGAGCCGGTGTGTCTGCCCAAATTGTTATTGGT
This sequence comes from Protaphorura tricampata, assembly GCA_034698835.1. Taxonomy (NCBI): domain Eukaryota; kingdom Metazoa; phylum Arthropoda; class Collembola; order Poduromorpha; family Onychiuridae; genus Protaphorura; species Protaphorura tricampata. Next base: position 8,456 of record JAQGCB010000715.1, read on the forward strand.
ACGATTCTGTTTGGTATGTCGAGTTTCAAGAATTCGCAGTTTAGTGATTTCGGTAGCCGGTAGAGAATATTTGAGCTGACATCCGTATTGCAAAAATACAATGGTGTTGCCTTCGTATCCATAGACGAGTAGTATTTATAAGGGATGTCCACTTGAGTCAACTTTTCCTTAGTTACACCGTGCTTAGTGTTGATTGTATTTTTCCTTTGCTCCGGTTTATTTGGCATGGTGAAGACTTCCCTTGTCAGAAGTACGAATATGAGGACTTTGACCCACATATTTCTGCACAAATTTTTCAAACAAAATACAGTATTTTGCAGTGAGGTTAATGGATAAAAGGGATAAATGCGACTTATTGTTATTGCATCACAAAATCATTGAACCATTGAGGTTGTCGCTTGTGGCGTTGTGATCGTCGCAAAGGATTAATTGGGAATAAAGGATCAGGAATATTGTCATTGTCATCTTCATTTTCTATTATTTTGTTATCAAGATTAGGTATTTCAACTAAATCATCTGGTAATCGACTATCCCATTTATTATTAGCATGAGCTAATACTTCTAAAACAAATTGTTTTATATCTTTATAGAACTCCTCATTATTCTTACTGAAAGGAAGTAATCCTAAAATTAAATGAAACAAAGCCGGCAGAAGTGCCGTATTTAACATTAACGCAAGAACTAATTTGAATATAACATGAACTGGCTTAGGGGAGGAAACAACAAAGTGTCTCGTGGGATATTTGGTAATTAATTCCAAAAGTTTTTCCAGTGTTATATCATCTGCTACTTTTAAAGTAATTACTCTAACGTGCTTAGGGCTTCTTATTTTAATTAATTCAAATGTATTGGAGATATTATCATCCAAGCACAGATGCAAATATAAAGTTTTTGATTCCAAATCGGAACTCAACAGTCCACCTGGTTGGGTGTCTGGCTTAGTAATCATAAAATTGTACGTATAAAGTGTTAATTCACCTTGAATCGTACTTGATTTATTCTCTATTACAGGTGTTTTCATTTTGGTGATGTCAACTTTTGACAGAAATTGAATCACCTCATTAACATGAACTAAATCTTCAATAAATTGCTCCCTTGTCAAGCATATTTCCATTAAATCATCGGTTTGCTGTAATTGAAAATTCTTTATCGGACGGATTCGCTTAACATGTGATTGAAATGTTCGACCCGTTGTTGTGTCTTTTACCATGTAAGTCAAATCACTACATTTTTTAATTATTTTATATTCCCCGAAATAACTAGGTGTCCATTTGCGTGATATATTAGGTATAGCTTTTAATTCCTTAGGAAAATGTAAACGAACTATTTGTCCAATGTCAAAGCTGACCTCTACATGACCTTTCTCGACTCGTTTTTGATTAATGACTTGCTGTTCTTTTGTGATGAGTTTTACTAAATCCCAAATATCTTGTAATTTATTTCGCTGTTCAATAATTTCATACGGACTTTCGTTGTCATTATTATCAATAGTAAATTCATTAGGAAATTTTGGACAACGAGCAAATAAAATTTGAAAAGGTGAGTGGTTTCCTAAATTGCGATTTGGCGTTGTATTATAACAGAAATTCAAAGAATTGAGGTGACGATCCCAAGTCGCCGGAAATTGTTGGACATAGTGACGAATCATGTATGCCGCTGTCTGATTATTGCGCTCAACAGTCGCATTTGACCTTGAATTATAAAGACTTGTATGTCGAATTCGAACTTGAAATAATTTTGCATGGCTGTGCAAAAGATCCGAAATGAATTGAGGTCCATTGTCTAAAAGAATTTGATCAGGTATTCCAAATTGAAAAAAAATTCGATCTTCAAAAAACTTGGCTACAGTTTGAGCTGTACAATTGGGTATTGCTTGCCAAATTGCCCATTTGCTAAGTAAACAAATGGCATTAATGATATAAAGATTATTTCTAGTGGATGAGTTAAATGGTCCAATTAAATCACATGCCCATATTTGAGTTGGAAATTTCGGAATTTGCATAACTCCTGGTTTGCCCTGTATTTTTCCATAATGACGCTTAAGTCGAGTGCAACTGTCACATGCCATGATGTAATTATAAGTGTCAAGTTTTAAAGATTTCCAAAAGAATTTCTGCTGAATTTTCACATAAGTTTTAGTCATTCCTTGATGTCCCCCTAACGCCGGCGAGTCATGGAACTCTTTCAAAATTACCTGTCTCATTACTAATGGAACTACCGGTCTCTGATATCCCAACTGCATATTTACTAAAATATTATTTATCATTCTATATCGCTTAATAATTTTCCTATCTTGACTCTGAATTAATCGAATAATCTCCTGACAATCCTGATCAATTGCTTGTAACTCTGCTAAATCTGCTATTTCCGTTGTATTTAAGCATTCACCTATCATTATTGATAAACAATCTTCTATCTGAGTTTCCTTGGCTGTATCCATGAATTGTTCCGTGCTATAAATTAATTTTTCATCTAGTATGTCCTTGGAATGACAATCCCTAGATAACCAATCTGCTAATTGATTATATTTACCTGGACGGTGTATTAATTTGCAATTATAAACTGACAGAGCTGCTCTCCATTCATTTAATCGAGAATCTTCATTCTTATTCTTAGTTGTTGCATGCATGAGTGCACTAGGCAATGAATCTGTGATGATGACGAACGGTCTAGCGAATAGAACTACATGATAGACTTTAACTGCTGTGACAATGCCTAAAAATTCTAAATGTAATTGCGGATACCGTTGTTGAGTTTTATTTAAAGAACAAGAATGATATGCAATTGGAACAAGCATGTCATCTTCCGTAATTTGCATTAACACTGCGCCTAACCCAGCTACTGACGCATCTGAGATTAAAATAGTTGGTCTGCCTTCTTTAAACCAATGCAAAACTGGAGGTGAAGTAATAAGTTGCTTGATTTTGACAAATGCTTGATCCTGCCTGGGAGTCCAAATATATTTGACATCTTTCTGTTTTAATTCATTTAATGGCCTTGAGATTTTTGATAGATCAGGTAGGCTACGTCTGAACCAATTGCACATTCCCATGAAACGTTCCAAGCTTTTTAAATTGCAAGGAGGAGGAGCATTGAGAACAGATACTGTTTTCTCACTACTCAGGTGTATTCCATCCTGTGACATAATAAATCCTAAAATAGATATTTTTTCGTATAAAAAACTACTCTTTGATATTTGCAGTTTGACATTAAATTCTCTCGCTCGTTGAAATCCTATTCGCAAGTCATTAATATGTTCTTTAATTGTATTGTTCCCAAAAAATATATCGTCCATATATGCATTCATATTTTTAAATAATAATCCTTTAAAAACGTGGGCCATGGCCCTGACAAATGCCCTGGCACTGTCTTTGGCGCCAAAAAATAATACTTTGGGCCTAAACAACCCTTCGAATGAAATAAATGATAACATGTCCCTTGATTCTTCTGATAATTCAATTTGATGATACCCCCCACTTAAATCCATCATAGACAAATATTTGTGTCGATCTGAGAACCAATGAAAAATCATATCTATCGTTGGAACTGGAAATGCACTATCAATTATATTTTTATTCGCGTGTCTAAAGTCAACGACCATTCTATACTTTTTTGGTCCAGGTTTCGGTACGATTAGCAATGGCGCGGCTGCTTCCGCATCTGATGGTTCAATCTTGTCCATTTTTAATAATTGCCTAATCATATTTCTTTCAAATTCCATTTTTTCCTTGGGTTTAGGAATTGGATTAGCCCTTCTGTGCTTTACGTCTGCTACAGTTTTAATTTTATGAACGTATCCTTTAATTAGTGATGGCCTTTCATTCTCAGCCATAAAAATATCTCGATATTCAATTAATAATTCCTCCATAGCTACTCTATCCTCAATTTTCGCAGCTGGATTTATGCGAGCTAGCAATTGTCTAATATGATCCTGTGCACGGGTATCAAAATTAGATAAATCCCTCTCTGTCTTTACTGAGGAAGATGGTATGTAATGGTCTTTGTCTCCTATTCGTAAAATATCTGATTTTTTAAAATCATTTTCGCTCATATCTGGTTTTATTTGCTCATTTATTCCTGACGATAAATCAATAAATCTTCCATAATCAAAATCTTCTTTCTTCGAAGTTGCTTCTTCTTGAGAATCCACGAGTAATGACTCAAATTCAGAGATGTAGTTGTAATGATTTTTTCTGGCCATGAAAAAATCATTCACCTGTTGTTCCAGGTCTTCTAATGAGTCAGAGGACGGATCCTGTCCCTGCGGTTTCTCCACACGTGTATTTATATTTATTTTATTTATTTTATCATTTCTCGGCTTCTTTTCATCAAGCTTCATTTCCATTTTATTTTCTATTATTTCATTTAATTTATTATTCATATTTAATATTTGCATATGCAATAATTTGATCTCGGTATGCATCCCATCAATCATTTCTTGCATTACAGTACTTCGCGTCTCATCTGCTTCACAGGGCGCGTCTTCATCTCTTAATTGCTTTCTTCCTGGCTTTCTCTTCAGGGCTTTCTTTTTATAATATTTCTTCTTCTCTTGTTTCATTATATTTGTATTAATAATATTTTCGTCATCTGTCCATTCCTCCTTAGTTTCATTGAGCATAAGTATATCTTCGTATTTTTTAAATATGTGTTCATGAGCTAGAACATTATGAGCGTCTTTATTTATGGAGACATTAATTATTGGGAGTGATAAATTTTTCCATATGACTGTATCTGTTTTATAATCAACTGTCATTTGTTGTGGCTGCATAAAATCATTTCCGCACAAGACTGAGTAGCGAAATTGGTTAATGCACAAAAACTTATGATGGACTGTCATGCCCTGAAAAGTTAAAGGTACCATGGCTGATCCTAATACCTGGACTAAATCTTTGCCTATACCTGATAGTGACACAGGTGGGTCTAGTGGTTGAATATCATTGGGTGGTTCTAAACCACTAGAAATTAAAGAAGTTGAACTTCCGGTATCAAGAATGACTTGAACCGGTGTCTTGTGTATGTATGCTTTGACTTTTAAAATTCCAAACTGATTTCCCATTGTTAAAATAACTCGTTGTGTGATCTCATCATCATTTGTTTGTGTACCTGCCGACTGAGTATTAGCGCGGACTGCGTGTGTCTGTGTATTTTTATTTTTTGTATTAAAGTTGTATGAAAAGTTACCTCCTTGCTCAAAATTTTCTAATGGACTTTCTCTTAGATCTGAACAAGAGGATGTGTGTGATTGACTTTCTACTGAGTGGATTCCTGACGACCCTGATATGGAGTCTGATTGACCCATTCTGTCCTGGGTTGCTTTGTCCAAGTGGAATTTCCCTGATTCCCGTTTGTGTATTGGGTCCTTTGACCAGAATATCCTTGTTGGAATGGGGTACCGCGAGCGCCCCGGCCTCGCGGGTGCTGCCCGTTTCCCGACCTTTGTCCATTATATTGATTAACATCTGGCTGACCATAATAACCTTGGCTTGACTGAGAGAAATTCTGTGGACCTGACCTTCTCTGTGTGAACATGGGAGCTGGGTCATTTCGAAAAACTAAATCCCGACAAATAGAAGTGCTATGATTTCCTATCCCATGCTTTTCGCATACAAATTGGCGATTTCCTTGACCACCCCTATAATTTCCTCGATAATTTCCTCGTCCTGTATTAAAGTTTCCTCTAGGCTGATGAGGACATCCCCTAATGTAATGAGGACCACCACAGCCATGACATGTGATAGTTTCCTTGGATTCGGGACTTTCTCCGACTTTCGGACTTTCTCTAACTACCGGACTTTCTCTAACTACCGGACTTTCTCCACTTTCCTTATGATCATTCAAGCGAGTACTCATGACAAGTGTTGTCAGTACGTCCACTTTTCCTTTCAACAGCTGTGTTTCCGTTACGCTATTCAAATCTAATTCCCCATCAACTACATTGACCTCTTCTTCAATTAACGGTTTGTCCACCGTATCTATTTTTCGCATAATCTCTAAACAATCATCAACCGTTTTGGGATCCTGAACCGTGAGATGCCTACGGTACTCATTTCGACTATTATTAATTAACAAACGAACTCGTTCAGCTTCTGCCATATCCGGATCTAAATCATCTAATAACGACATTAGCTCAATAGTGTATTTTTCCGAATTCTCATTAAACCTCTGGAGCCTATTCCGACATTTCTTTTCTAAAATATTCTTATTGGCGTGTGATTTGAAAACATTTTGTAGAGCAGTTTCTAATTTGTCATAAGTTATTTCATGCTTTTTTGTATGAGCTGCATCTGCTGCATCTTCAGCTAATTTTTTATCTGCGGCGGATATGCCTGGTGCATGCACTAACGGGGCTCTGGGAACTGCGGCTTCTCTCTTCTTTCTCTCCAGCCAGGTAAGATAAAACTTCTCAGCCACTCCTTCCAGACTTGCTATCAGCATTGGAAGCCAATATTCATCTTTTGTCCAATTATTTGCCGTCATTGTTGACTGGAATTTCAAGAGAAACTTCCGGGCATCATCATCACCTGAGTACTTCGGGAGTTGATTACAGGTGACCCGAGCTACATATGGTTTTGGTGCAGCCATCGTCTGAATGGGATTTGGATTGGGTTGATTGGCTTGACTGGAATTACCCCTACTTCGTCTTGCCTTTTCCTTGTTGTTGACCCGAGGTTTATTGTAAATGACTGGCCAACGATATGGGCTAGGGGTACCTTGCTGTGTCCTCAGTCTATCTCTGTCTTGTTTAGTCTGGGTCCGAGTTCTGGGACCGCTCATATACAATCGTGTTTGGCTTCGAGTCCTAACCTTGCCCATGCATAATCAGATTTTTTGAAAATCTAATCTCCCTAATTTTAATTTGATGACCTATTAATCAAAGCCTAATTGTAATTATGACGCTCCTACCTTCTCAATGACTATCCTGTTTCTGCTGTGTCCCCGGAACATAGATTGAATACCCTTGGAACCTCTATTTGTCCTTGCTTTTATACGACTAGCTATGTTACAGGCTACCTACTCCAATTGTTCAAAATTTTTTCAACTTTTCAATCCTGATTTGCTAAAAGGCGCAACATTTCCCAGAAATAATTTTTGCGGGATGCTCTTTATCAATCTTTTCTAGTGAATTTCACGTTGAGTTTGTTTTGTATTAGTGGCTCGTTTTTTGGTACCAAGTATTTCAAAGATGTTTGAAATTTTCATTCGGAATTTCATACAGCTCAAAGAGCTATTGTCCATACCCATTAAATGAAGATAAACATTTACATTTTTTACCGTATGACATGACACTTGTTGATTCCTACTGTCTATTGCCTCGCGAATTCTTCTTAAAATATTCATTACACTATACGTGCCTGCCCACCTATACCTTACAGCATTATTTCATGTATGGATTTAGAGAATTGTAGTAACTTAACTACGGAGAAATGGCTTCACTGCCATATGTACATATACATTAGCTTATTAGCTTAATTCTTAACATGAGGTGGCCTGTCCCGGCACTTTCCTGAACCTCCATTTATAATCATAAATAATATAAACTTACAAATTCTCCTTTGATATTTTAATAACCTCTTAATTTTGACCCAGTCTGTGTAACATTCCCTGCTAGATTGGCGTGTGTACCGTCTCTAACTTAACTTGGCGTGTTTACCGTCGTCGGGTTATTCTTGTAGATCAAAAATTAATTAGTCTGCTGTAGTTTGAAACAATTGGCTGTAGAATGTGACCCTCTGCCGTGCCTACGGCAATATTGATTTTGTGGGCTCAATTTTAATAAGGCTTCTGGATTATTGATGACTCGACAGCTGGCGGTTTCGTGTGAGCTAATTCCGTGTTCATAACAGTAGAATTTCCTAGTTGGTCTCTTTGGATGTATTTGCTCATCTGGGACTTGGTCGTCACGGGGTGGGTTGAAATTCGGAACTCGTGTCGCTGATTCGCAATGTTCTACTTCAGTATTTTGGTTATCGGATTTTTGGTTTTTACGGCCCGCTTTTCTTTTCCATGATGGAAAAATTTTCTTCAAAAATGATGATGACATAATTTTCTTTGCACTCTCCTTCTGGTTCTTTCTTTTGATACGGAGACACTAATAATATTGTCCCTATCTAGCCTATTGAATTAGTACTAAAGAGTAGAACCAACTTATTTAATAACTTAAGCTTTCCATTCATACGTTATGCTCACATATACCTATATACTTATGCCTAGTCTTTTCCGTTTCGCTATTACTTATACTATTTCTTAGACTTAAATGTCAATTCAAGAAAATCCTATATACACGAAAGAATTTACTTTTCCATTATAATTTTTACAAGGTTCTCTAATGGATATGGATCAATTAAATATGCACAAATCGTGTGGTGATATTTTTATAACTATTTTATTTATAAAATTTTGGACTTTCCTGATTTATCCGAAGTGGCGAGAACAGCTTTTGTATGTGTAGTGTTGGTTTGGATCCACAGGTTTCCGGGAAAAGTCTACGTCTCGTGTATGTTGAGGTCCGGGCACTCCAGCGTCTCAGATTTCCCTGAATTGAGTATTGACCCTATTCTGGCAAGTTATCGTCTCTCCTGTCGTGTCCAGTTGTCCAGGATGTGGTAGTCCGTCCCGAGATAGTTCCAGCTGCTTGTAGGTTGAATCGTCTATGCCCCCGGGCTTTCTTGTCTGGTCAAGGACCCTCAGTCTGATCTTCTGACCGCGTTTCTAGACGGGTGATTCCAGTCTTCGTCCTAAGATGATTCCAACGCCTTGTAAGGTGAATCGTCTATGCCACCTGGCTTTCGTGTCTAGTCTAGGACAGCGTATTGTGTAGCGTGTTGACCTCTGGCCCATGCAATTCGTCTCTGGATTTACCCCTCGGCCCTCTGGACAGACTAGTGTCTTCCAGAGTCCTCGGTTTGGATTTACCCCTTGGCCGTCCAATTTTCTGTCTTCAATTTTTCTATGTGTAGTGGTTATCCTAGCCTTTCAGTAATTCCAACTGGTACGGTACACCATCTGACCTGCCTCTGACCTGTTGACCCTTTGGGTAGAATACCGGTCTTCTGTCCTCCTAGGTTTGCGAGTCTCTGGTTTCTTCTCCGTTCTTTCCTCCAGTTTTTTGGTTCGTTTCGCTCACGGTCCGTGTGCAAGGATTTCTAAAAGCTCAAAATTAGATTTGACCCATGACCTTGTGTAGTGGCTGGAAATGTGCACTTTTGAATTTGTGAAACTTCTCAATTTTTTAGAATTTATGTGTAGCGGTTTTAGTTTTTTAAAAGAAAATTGTTGAACTTTTTGTGTAATTTTGTAAACTTTTTCCTATGTGTAAGCGGTATCAAGCCCTTTACGAGACTGCCCAAAAGGGACAGTCTCAGGCCGCCCTAGGTAAGGTACACCATTTGACAATGTTTGATCTCAAGGGGTTGAATAAATGGACGTGACCGGGGTTGAATAAATGTTCTTTATTTACTTTACTTTATACTATACTTTACAAGACTGGAAGAAGATAGGAACAGTACTGATTAACTTACTGACTACAACTACTCTTAGCTACTGACTAACTGATCTGATGGACTGATCCCGACTTAACATTAACTACATTATTAAATAGTATTCTTACAATTCTATTCCTAGTTACATCTTCTATTTCTAGTTACATTTTACCATAATGAGACATGTAATCTTAGCCCCCCTTAGCTAACTATCCGGTCCCACTTGGTGATTGGCTAGGATTTGCTCCTACCACTAAATATCCATATATGTAACATTATGACTCATTTCCTTACCTATCCTAATACAATTCTACTATGCACCACACTCACTCTCATCTGGCCCACATAGTTCTATTCTTAGTCTTACTGTACTACTGCATTGCCAGACTAGTTTATACAACCGCACTCACACCAACTTTCATGCATTCTTTAGAGTCTATGAACTTTCATTCCACTTAACATGCATCTAATAGGAGTTACAGGTGGACCAAAAACTCATGTCACTTTTAATGCATGACATTCGCCCCCGGTTAGGAGTAATTAAAATATACCGGATGAAAGGAGGTCTATTTTAATCAATCCTGTAGGTTTTTGATGGAAATTAGGTAATATTAATTCATTAGTTACGGGAATCTAACCATTCACACAACTAAATCAATAGTGGATTGAGGTCAGCATACATCTGTGTCTCTGCCAACATTATTCTCATGCCCGAATTATGTGGCACTTTTGCTGTATATAACATTTTCCTACGCTTCCCAAGACTATGCTATCCAGTGGATAAACAGTGGAAGGTAATTAGGTAAAGTTAATAAGCTAATAACTGGAGTTCTAGTTAATTAGTAGTGCTTAGGATTAAAACGGTCCTATCTTTTCAATCATTATCCTGTTTTTAATGTGTTCCCGGAACATATGTTGGATACCCTTGGAACCTCTAGTTGCCTTCGTACCTATACTGCCGGTTTGTTACAGGCTACCTTCCCAAATTATTCAAATTTCTACTAATTTTTAATCTTAATTTGCTAAGAAATGCCCAATTTCCCAGAAATAATTTTTGTAGGGTCCTTTCTATCAATATTTTCTAGTGAATTTTCCGTTGAGTTTGTTTTGTGCGAGTGGCTCGTTCCTGGCTACTAAGTATTTCAAAGATGTTTGAAATTTTCATTCGGAATTTCACACCCAGCCTAAAGAGCTACTGTCCATACCCATTAAACGAAGATAAACATTTACATTTTT
>JAQGCB010000716.1:0-19167 GCA_034698835.1 Protaphorura tricampata
AACATTTCGGTGGTGACCCGAACTCTGTTACTTTAATGGGCCAAAGTGCTGGTGGGGCAGGAGTGAGTCATTTAATGATGAGTCCATTGAGTTTCGACCCGAAACCATTATTTCATAGGGCAATTATTCTGAGCGCAAGTGCTCTATTACCTTGGGCAACAATCGATTCTCCAATCCCAGCATCACTTCGAATCGCTGAGCTCGCTGAATGTTATACTCCGATTGAAGGCACTCCTGCCGATTTTACAGCAATCATTCAATGCATGAAATATATAGATGCGGATAATCTTGTGACTGCTCTGAATATTTATCAAGTAAGTCACTGTGCATTGTGTGCATAGCGAAGTGGCAAGGGGAGCACAGCTTTCTATTATGTATTGTTATTTTTGTGACTACAGGCAGAAGAGAGACAGGCCGGAAGACTAGGGGTGGATGCAGTGTCTCCAATCATTCAGAAAGCTGGAGAACCCAAATTAATTCCAAAGAAACCAATTGATGTTTTGAATAGTGGTGAGCAAATGAACATTCCGCTCATGATGAGTGCTGTTCGTCATGAAGGAAGTTTTCCACTTGGAATTGTGTACAATCGATTTCTAAATTGTCCCACGTGTGGAGCCCTTCAGAATAATGCAACGTTTTTGAAGACAAGTCTGGTCCCGACGCTTCTGGGAGCCATGGGTAATTTCCAGGACCAATTATTTTATCCAGTGCAGTAAAATAGTAATTCCCTGAAATTGAACGATTTGTCATATTAAGGGGTGTATGATGAGACTGGAGCCGTTTATGATGCATTAGCCGAAAAATATTTGAAAGAAAGACGGAACACAGGAAATTTCACACTCATGACTCCTGGGCTACTTGACGTAAGAGTGTTAAAAAAATAATATATTCTCCCAATATTGTTTAAATATAATTACGTTGTCTGATCCGTAGATTCATAGCGTATTTTTCTTCAAAGCTGGAGCTTACAAATTCTTAGAACTCCATGCACAGAAAAACCCGGATTCTTACTGGTACACTTTTGACCATATGGGACAGTACTCTTTGTTCCAATCCCTGTTCCCAAACCGTTTGCCATTTGAAGGAGGTATCGCCCATGGAGATGACCTTCTATTTTTGTTCCATTTCTTCACACTAAATCAAGCTGATCAAAGTGTGAGTGATGGTCTGATAGACTATTATCGAAACTTCGCATACACAGGGTGAGTGACTAATTTAAAAATTATGGCCTTATGAGTATGGGTTTTGATATACAATGCCTATTTTTTTAAACTTTGCACGTGCAGAAGTCCGAATGTCTTTCCTATTGGAGCTACAAAATCAGAAACGAATGCTTTTGTGAGATGGCCAGCTTTTGACGGGACAACCAGGCAACATCTTATCGTTAATGAAGAATTTACCGTCGGTGACGATTATATGTCAAGTTGGGCGGATGCATCGTTGGAATTGGAGCCAAAACCGATAACGGAACCACCGTCGACATCGGAACCACCCACGCCCACAACCCAACCACCTACTAAACCAACAACTGAAGAGAATGGTGGCTCTCAGATTTCCGGGCAGATTTATGTGTTAATTTTATCGATATTATTGATTTGGGTCCATTCACCTTAAACTTAGTACCTACAGATTTTGTCGGGTAAAACTCGTTTAAAATTAAAAGTGATAAGAAAATACATCGTATTCCTAAAACAAGCATGTATTTCTTCAGACATTATTTTCTACCTGTTGTTTGAACGCTGTCTTATTTCAAATACTACTAAAATATATTGTGTCCTTCTGCTCTGGTAGTACTTCTGTGATGTTATTTTTAGTTTTTGACAGGAATGACATTTCATAATTATAAGTGGTTTATCCAGGAGGATTTTTCTTTGAGAGATTTTTCAAAAAACACTTGTTTTAGAATTTCGGAGAACCTTTTTGGTTGAACGGAAATTGTATGGCTCAACACAATGTATGACCATATTTTGTTCTACTACGATTTACTTTCCATGATTTCCGTATAAACTTTTGTGTGAACCCGGTTTATGATTTCTGGGTTTGGGCTATAATTGCTAACAATCAAGCAGATTATCATAAGTTGTAGTTTCTACAGTAAAATAGAACCTAAAAGTATGGGTTTTGAGGAATTTGGACTTCAGTCCGGCTATGTTCACATATTTTGAACATAGGTAATCAATAAGAATGTAAAGACAACAATTAATTGACATCTTCACAAGATGTCAGTTCTGCAGCCCAGTCCGAATCGAAACACATTTTGTACATGATGATTTTTTCTATAGATTATTGAAGGTCATTTTTACGTTATTCACCGAATACCATATTTTGCTGTTAAAAATCCTATCTAGATGTTATAATTTTGGTAGAAATTCAATTTCTAGACAAACTCAGTGTGACATCAAAAATTTGGGAAGTGTTCGCTTAGGGAAGAATTCTTTGTATTATTAACTGATCCTTTCGTAATTCTTTGAATTTGATTACGGTATATAAAAAATAACCTTCACGTTTAGATTTTTATTTCAAACAGTAATACCACGTTGCATTTTATTGCCAAAAGACTGATGCTGATACATGAATGGGTTGGTTCGGCTTGTGCAGTTCTCGATAAATTTTAGTCGTGGCCAATTCAATTTTCTTAAGCACGTTCTCCCCTTAGGCGTCTGGCTAATTGGATATCCTTAGGCATGATGGTGACTCGCTTGGCATGGATGGCACACAAGTTGGTGTCCTTAAAAAGCCCCACGAGGTAAGCTTCTGATGCTTCTTGAAGAGCTCCGACTGCTGCACTCTGGAATCGGATATCCGTTTTGAATTCTTGCACAATCTCACGGACCAAACGTTGGAATGGAAGTTTTGGAATCAAAAATATTGTAGAATTCTGGTAATGACGGATTTCTCGGAGTGCCGCAGGCCCTGGACGGTAACGGTGAGGTTTTCTGACTCCTCCAGTCGTTCGGCAACTATTCAGTTGTTTCCAAGAGGTTTTTCCTCCTGTGGACTTACGGGCAGCTTGCTTGGTACGAACCATTACAATTGAAGTAAAAATGGGTGAAATTCTGAACTTGGTTTTGATCGATGATCTTCTATAGAACTGAAAAAGAGAGTACTCAAAACAAATGCAACCTTCAGCCCAAAATCGGTAAGGTCGAGGTTTTGTCTAAAATATCTAGTCTGAAGTGTGGCACAAACGTAACAGAATTAAAAGATCTCTGTGATTTAAACTCATCTATCAAACATGTGCATGTTAATGATCATAAATCAAATTGACAAGATAAGGACTCCGCGGCAATATAATTCTTCCAACGTAGAGCTAGTAATTTTTGCACTTATTGAAAACGTGTAAAATCAATTGTACGTATCACTGACATACAAATTTTGACACAATTTTACTACAAAGGTCACACGTACGTACATACTTGACCAACTCCTTTGTTCATGGATTAAGGTAAATAAAGGTTAGCCGTAATTTACAATTCATTAATTACTGTCAGCTTATTTCCTAATTCCGACAAGCGACAAGCCATAAAACTAATTCTTCCCTGAAACCATTATGTATCGTATCAAGTTGTCTACGTACTTTAGTTGCGACGTCGTCTTCGGTCAGGTCAGGTCATCACAGTCGGCGAAAAATGGCTCGGTTAAATTATTTAGCTCTGTTTTGCCTTGTTTTAATAGTTCAATTGAGCAATGCACAAGAAAATGCAGTGGTTGTTGAAATCCCCGAATTAGGAAATATTCGTGGAATTCGTGTGAATAATACTGCAGGTGTATTCCGGGAATACATTCAGTTCACAGGAATACCGTATGCAAAAAGTCCAGAGGGTGCGAGTCGTTTTCTTGTAAGTTTGTAAGGAAAATATGGGTACTTTGAAGTAAATCTTAATTTTTACCTGTAATATTTAGCCGGCCGAAGAGACTGGTCGTCTGGTCGAGGATGGTGAGGAATTTGATGCAACTATGCCTGGAAATTCCTGCGTTCAACCTGATGGGTTTACAATTCTAAATCCCAAATCCCAAGATTTGGCAGTAGAATATATGATGACTGGAGACGAACGAATTAAAATAGAATATGAAGAAAAGTCACGTCAAAGCGGAACAGCTTCCCAAGGGAGTGAAGACTGTTTGAACTTAAACATTCATACTCCAAACGTATGGACATTTTTTAATAAAAAAAAACACCGAATTATTTGCCTATTTAAAATCTGGTTTTGATTTTCGGTACAAAAAACTTCAGGTTGTTGGCAGAAAATTCCCAGTCATTGTATTCATTCATGGAGGATCATTTACATCCGGGAATGGCTACAGTTATGGCCCAGGAACATTTATCAAGCATAATGTTGTCCTCGTCACAATCAACTATAGATTGGGTGTTTTGGGTGAATAAAATATATTTTTCCAAATGTTCGACAAGGCAGCCCTTACTGCTTCGCTATGGTAATTTCGCTATCTAAATTTAATCCCTTCAATTCCAGGATTCTTCTCACTAGAAACAGACGATGCTCCAGGAAATGCTGCCTTGTACGATATGTTAAGTGCCCTCAAATGGATTTCAACCTACATTACACATTTCGGTGGTGACCCGAACACGGTCACCGTCATGGGTCAAAGTGCTGGTGGGGCTGGAGTCAGTCATTTAATGTTGAGTCCATTAAGTTTCGAACCGAAACCATTATTTCACAGGGCTATCATCATGAGCGCAAGTGCTCTATTACCTTGGGCGACGATAGATTCACCAATTACATCATCACTTCGAATCGCTGAACTCGCTGGTTGTTATTTTAACATCCCATCAAAAGAAAGAGATCCAGAATTGTATGATGAAATCATTCAATGTATGAAAATAACGAGTGCTGACACTCTCGTGAATGCTTTGAACGTTTATCAGGTCAGTTGGCACTATTTTTTGGAACTATTTGGTACAGGCAGCCTTACCTCTCTGAATGTCAATTAATGTGTGTATTTTTATTTCATTTTTAAATAATTGATACATTGGTAATACCCACTTTTTAATAGGCAGAAGAAAGGCAAGCAGGCAGACTCGGATTTGACCCCATTACTCCACTTATTCAAAAAGCAGGAGTAGACAAGATAATCACAAAGAAACCCATTGATGTTTTGACGAATGGAGAACAAATGAACATTCCACTCATGATGGGGTCTGTGCGTCACGAAGGAAGTTATTCCCTTGGGGTCACATATAATCGTTTTTTGAATTGTGAAAATTGTGGAGCGCTTCAAAATAATGCGACTTTCTTGAGGTCAAATTTGATCCCGACGGTCTTGCGATCAATGGGTATGCATTGTCATCGTACAACTTAATTGAAGTATTTAATACTTTAACCGTGTACAATTATGCACAGGTGTTAATGACGATAGTGGAATGGTGTACGATATCTTAGCCAATGAATACTTGGGTGGCAGGCGAAATTCAGGAAATTTTACACTCATGACACCAGGACTCACTGACGTAATGATTTTGTAGCGAAAACAAATCAGTAAAGTTGAATGAAAACTAAATGCTAAAATGTGGACAATCTAATTATGTTTTCTTTAGATCCAGAGTGTATTTTTGTTCAAATCGGGGGCGTACAAAAATTTGGAACTCCATGCACAGAAAAATAGAGATTCTTATTGGTACACTTTCGACCATCAGGGACAATACAGTATGTTCCCGTTCATGTTCCCACATCCACTCCCACCAATTCCAGGAGGTAAATTTTTGGTCGAAATAACAGTTTGGTGTCATTCCTAACCTACATACATTATGTATTGATTACAGGTGTGACCCACGGAGATGACCTCTTGTATTTATTCCCATATTTCCCATTGAATGCAGTTGACCAAGCCATCAGCGATAGTCTTGTTGTCTACTATCGAAACTTTGCATATACGGGGTTAGTAAATAAATAAAAATTTTGGAAATTCATATTATTATATGATTATTTTGACTAAATTCTTTATCCAAATTTTGAAAAAACGTAGAAGTCCAAATATCCACCCAATTGGGGGTCGGAAGTCTGAAACAAATGCCTTTGTGAGATGGCCAGGCTTTCAGGCAACAACCGGAGAACATTTAGTCATTGATGAAGAAATTACCGTCGGCAATGATTATGTGTCAAGTTGGACAGATGCATCATTGGAATTGGAGCCACAACCGATAACGGAACCACCACCAACAACTGAACCAGCGACAACAGAACCAGCGACAACAGAACCAGCGACAACACAACCAACCGCAAGTGAACAACCGATCACGCAACCAACCGCACCAACAACACCTGAAGGCGACAATGGCGGTTCTCAGAATGCTGGACAAATTATATTGACAATTTTGACAGCATTATTAGTCATGATAAACTTTTCTTAAGCTAAATTACTATGCTCGAAATTAATTCCATCTGATTGTCTGACCTCATTCGAAAGGAGTCGAATATTAACTGGTTGTTTTGTCATCAAATATGTATACAGTTGCAAATAAGTTAGTGACTGTCAATCTGGTACTCTAACACATGTGTAATTATTTCAAAATCAACCATAGCATGCAAAACAGATATTTGGTTTTGACACACCCTGTATACCATGGACATTAATATAAACCACCACCACATAATAAATCTTTAATAATGATCTTCTACTCCCCTATCATAATTTGACTAGTTTTTACTGCGGATTATTTTGTCTTATCCTCACTCTTCATCATCATTTTTTATCGAACGATTAATATTCCATTCACAAAAGGATGCAGTCAGCACAAACACTGTATAATTATTTGGAATCATAGTACATTTCCTATTTTTTATATACAGTTTATTGTCATTATGAATCTTTCTACCATCAAACGAGTTGACTATTTACGTCACACTCACACTTTTATAGCAGTGCGCAAATAAAAAAGACTGCAATTTTCTTCTAGATGAGTTGGTTGAAAATCCGGCTTTTAACAGGTTTTGCATGACAGCGTGGAAAATGACTCATTCTGTTAGTCGGTCTAGTCATTTTGAGTATTTTCATTTATTCAAAATCAAGTGTTTTTTTATAGTTTGATATCAATTTATGAATCATGGAATATTTTTGAATCCGGTTAAATCGCTTGTCTGATGAATAATGGGAAAAATCTGAAATTTTTCATACAGTTTTTCACTAGAGCAGAATCTCTATATATCAACCTCCCCGATATCGTACACCTTTCCATACCGACCAGAATGCCAGTAACTCAAGAACTCCGTTGCATGCACTTCTTTGTTATTCCACTTTCTGTATATTAAACGTTCTCTTTACTGATCATATTTTGGTGCATTTTCGAGTTCGTTTTATAGAGAGTCCACTGTATTGCATATTATATTATGGCAATTCATTGTGTTATGATTATTACATTAGCAAAATTAAAGATTTTCTTAGGCCCAGTATTTGGCACATTTTGTACAGAAAATAATGGAAAATCGAAGATCACCTTTACACTTGATTTTTAGAATGAAAAAACTGGACAGCCAAGGATTTCCTAAAATTATTTTAGTTTCTTTTGTTGCCATAAATAGTGCGGTTGTCAAAATTCTCCATTGAGGTACACCACAAGTACCATAACAATACAATTAAAGAAATAACGTGGTATCTTTAGTGAGTTTCTTTGCTTTAAGACAATTCCCAAGAAAACTAATTAATTACTATTCATACGTACGTAACATAAAGTACATATGCATACAAACAAGAGCTGGATTTTTATTTCTTTTACTGTACACAATAATAATTACAATTATACTGCGAGTAAATGTATTGCACTCAAGTAATTGTTAAAAAATGCAAGGTGTTTCATATATTACGTGATGAATAACTTGTATGAATTCAAAATTATGAGCTCAACTGTTCAGCTTGAGACTTGAATTGAATGCAACATTAATATCCGCATGCATCATCGGATTTTTGGAAATCTACAGGGTAGTTCATATTAAGAGTCAGAGTCCACACCAACCGAACAAAAATCGAAGGGAATTACCATATGCCATACCATACGGCTAAAATTTAATGTACGCCACGGATGGACTATACCGATTTTTTAAGAACCACACAATTTGAATACATTTCCCTAGTAGTTTAATGAAGGGCACATGAATCATTACAGAGAATTCCATATCCGGACCAACGGTAAATTTCGTAATTCAAAACATGAACTTCCTAAAAACTAATTAATGAAAAAAAAATCCTTTTAATTTTGACAGCACCTATTCAAACAACACACGGTTAATGACGTAATATTTACTTTTTGGTGTTTTAAATGGGTTTAATCAGGCGTTAATTATTCCACACAAGTAATTCATATGAATAAGCAAGGATTTTTATGAACGTTTGATGACCTCGACCTGAAATCGCTCTACAGTCTACAGACACAATTCCGGATTACCGTTTCCATTGTACTACACAGTAATGCAGTGCAGTAGTAGTGGCGTGGAGTAATAAAATCCATACAATTTTTAAGAACTCATTCAATTCAAACTCAAACTCAATTCATTAAAGTTGATTTCACTTTCATCACACAAGTAAATGAATAGAAATAGGTGAAAAAAATGTCATTGAAGTTTCGAGGGAAATAATTAATTCCATTAAGTACGTAATATTTCCGAGTGGGTTGTTACAAAATCGTAGTTAATTAATTAAGCAATAGTCAATAGTCAGTAGCTAACAGTAGTATAGTGGTAAGAGTATTCTAAATACGCGCGACTTGGTAATAGCAAGGGTTCGATATTTTGGGCAGACATGGTATGGTAGTTGCTTCAAAGAGGTTTATTCTCAACTGGAATTATTTCTACGTACTAGGGGTAACCTGCCATGTACGCATTTTCCAAGTTGAACATCCTATATAGTTATTCAGAATTGGTCATTGTTTGTAGAAGACACGTTTTGCATGAAAAGGTTCAGAATTCTATGGAAAAACTAATTAACACCTTTTGCTAATAAAAAGAAGTTTAAAATACATAGTAATTTATTCTCATTTAATAAAGTGCAATAAATTAAGAGTATTAAATTATTTTCTCTCACTTCAGTGCGATCACCTTTTTGCTGGACATTTAGCAGTTTCAAGGTCAGTCGTGCACAGCACAAACTACCTGCGGTCATTTACGTATGTAATTGTAGTCTATGGTCCAGTCAGTAGGATGTAAAAAATGTTTTAACACTTTTGTCTTTTTGCATTACAGTAGTACAGTACAGAGCACATTCGTTTTAATATATAATTTAATTTATACGTTTTCTTTCCAGGTAGAGCCAACCAAATGCAAATGCCTACAGTAAAGTGAAACTTCGTGTACCTGAATAAAGCAGAAACCGGACAATTCCTGTTTAATTCTCAGATTCCAAATTTTTTTATAACATTTTAATAAGACTGAGCCTTTTGCTGGTTTTTGCGCAGGTTTATACCGGAATCCCAATAATCATGGGCCTTGATGTGTTTTATTATATCTGAAATGTCTGGTATGATAAAATTATGGGGGTATTTTAGTTTGTCTGGTCGGAACACCATTACGATTACCGCTCGTTAAAGAACTCCAGGAACATTAACAAGAATGACAATTCAAAGGAACCCGGTTGGTTCATTTCTATACTTACATCCTTCATAAATTTCAAAAGGTCATCATTCAGAATCAAATTGGGAATGAGGACAAAAGGTGTCAAAAGCACATGTATAGAAAAAAATTAAACTACAGAATTCCGTTTCGTTCTCACAAGGGAATTTAGAGTTTCCACAATTTTTGGGAGAAATAAGAGCAGGTAATCGTTTAGTATGATTAAGGAACCATGTATGTTAAAAATGTTGTCCTAAAAATCTTCTAATTTCTTTGCAATAAAATAAAATCAAGTTCAACTTACTCAATCTTGCATTGCATTGACAATGCCTTTAGAGTATGCAGTAAGAGTGAACACATAGTTATTAAATCCTAGACAAAACAAAATGCTCTTGATGACACTAATTTATGGGACTACGCTGGAGTTGGAATTCCTACGTCATGATTTTTTTTATTATTGTCATAAATATCAAGTCGTAGGAGCTGGAAGTATAGTTTATCTGTCATCTTTAGACCATTGCATCGTATACTGCAAAATTTTTAATTCCGACTTATCGTTAGTACCTTGAGTACCTTGCAATTCTCGCTAAAATCCTTCGCACAAAAAAAATAACACCAAAAAGTCACTGTCACGGCCGCGAGCACGAATTTAACAGATTAATTCCATTTCCACAGAAGAAGACTTGTCAATAATACATTAATACGTACGTACACATTTAAGGAAACCAGTTTTTGAGCATATCCTTATACATTATTGCAGAACCATGTGGATTCTTGGAACCCAGATCTGTCAGAATTCCCAATCCCATGCATTGACTGCTGCGTAAAAATCCCAAAGAGTTTAACAGCTCATTAAGCCTCAACAATATTTTTTTGCGCTATCCGGTTTACTCCAGGGGAGTGACGCGAAACAATTTTTTGTTACATTACATGCATGATTTTAAAACAAAACAGATCATTCATGCATCTACTTTTGGCAGACAATTCACAATTCCAATTCCAGTAAAGATTCAGTAGTCAATTAGTTAGTTACGCTTTTGCCGCGCTGCGTCGGGCACACAGTAATTTATTCACAAAATCTATTCCAAATTTTATTCGGTTAATACAAGGACACTAAATTCTTCTCCGGAAAAAATGTACTAAGCATTTAAAACGATAATACCATTATACCAATGTACACTAAAACTTAGTGTGTAATTTAACTCGGCAACACACGCAACACCCCATTCATTAAATTTTAGCACACTCTCGTTTGCAGTCTACAATTTTGCTCACACATATAATCAACACGCGACTTTTTGTTCCAGTCTCAGTTCAAATTCGCAATCAACACCTGCAGAATATCATCTGTGCGAAAAAGGCACATTTTTTTTCTGCAACTAGATATGGCTACCCGAACTCGTGGATTTTCTTCGGGTTTTAGTGCTTGGTTTGTATTATGTTCAATTGTGATTGCCGGAAGTGAATTCGGGTGTTTGGCCCACAAAGATCATCCTCATGCCCAGAATACACAATTTTTGGAAAGACAAACTGAAATCTTAGATCAAGATGGAAAAGTTACAGTGGGTTGGGAAGTGGATTTTGTGACAAAAACTGTAACCTTTGATCTGTCAGTGGAAACAAAAGGATTTGTTGGAATTGGACTAAATGTTGGCGGAGGGATGGAGGGTGCGGATATTGTGATTGGTGGGATTTATCCGAATGGCACCACTTATTTTACGGTAAATTAAAAATTGATTGGTAGTTTAGTTCATAGTGTGAACCAAATTTCGTAGTTTCCGTTCCTTCTTTTCACTTGACACATCACCCGGTCGGTAAATGGAATGAAATGAGGTCCATTTTTGGTCGTCGGTCCAAAAATTTTAAGTAATTCCAAATAACCGGTAAGGGTAGTCTAGTTAAAATAGCACGGCAATCCGTAATCGGTAGTAAAGATGTCCTAGTTCTTAAATGCAATAAAGTGTCCTTTTGTAATTCGGGATTCAACGCCCGTAACTTAAGGGAGGACATAAAGGGCTTGTTCCCCAGGGCTCGAAGGGCCTATCACAAGAACCCTTGTCATTTTTTAGAATTTTGTAGAAATCGGTAGTTGGAGAGAATTATTTCCCAAGGAGGTTACAAAATCAGCAAAGCGACAAGTCGTAACTTAGGTAGCTTACATCGCTGAGCTGCAGCGCAACGTAAGTGCTACTGAAGGAAACCTGAAGTGAAAAATAGAGTACAGGTTTTTCGAAAATGAAAAAGCCTATAGTGGTACCGGTACGGGAAAGAGAACAATGGCAAAAGATCAAGAAACATTTTTATAAATAAAAACCTTAAATCCAGATACTATAGAGAATGAGAAAACTCGAAACATTGAACACGAGACTCGAGAGTCCATAGAACAGGAAGACAGGATAAAGTGAAAATAGTAAATTACATTGTTGAGTACTACTAGTTTTAGTTAGTTGGTCAATTTCTTTTATCATTGTCACGTTCTCATACTCAGCTGATACTGTCGTTGTCAGTATTCACACATCAAATTAATGTCGTTTATATATATAGTATAATATTTAATTTTAGTTTTATAGTTGAATATGTTGAATTACAGATTATGTCGGTTGAGATTGAGACTGGTCATAATTCAAAGGGAAATACTTTACAGTGTGGCACACACAACACAGTAGGGTCAAATCTGATTATATCTGACATGACGGATCGCAACTGTTTTACACCTATAGTCTCAGATTTCAATTGACTCGTTAAAATTTGCTGAATGTATTTTGGGATGGAAATGAAATGTCAGTAATCTTTGTAGTTATATCGGTCCTGTGTTCTGCCTGAGACTCAAGAATCCGAATCTCGTTTTTCATAGAACACAACTTCTTTGAAATCGAAACAACTCCTAAAATGAAGGACTTGCAATTTCTGTTTGTGATTTTGTGGTATAAATCCATGACCTCAATAATTACATAGTTGAACCCTTCAAATAGATAAATGTTTAGCATGTCGGGTCGGCTACTTTTACCACAGTCCTGCCAACCAATATATGGCGAAAAGTTTTCATTACGAGCAGAGTGTGATTTAATGTGTCATCGAGAACAGGCAGTGCAACACCTGTTTCATATACGAAAATGGCCAATTTCATCTTCTCTAGAAAGTATAATTGCTATAGTTCTAGACATTTTTGAGATTTCATAGAAATTGTCTGGCAGAGCTCACGGAATAAATGTATATGTACGATTCAATGTGTTTAATGAGACATAATTCACATAATTGATTTTGTATAACAGGACTACTATGGAATTGGAAATACTGCCCCAAAAGTTGATGAACGCCAAGATTGGAAACTTCTGGGTGCTTTTGAGACAGCAACACACACCATGCTCCGATTTTCTAGGCTGTTCGACACGTGTGATAATCAAGATGTGGCGATTACGGTAATTAAAATTTTAAAATTGTATGATTCATTCCAAACCTACTGACTCAACACAACTAATCCGTTCACTTTCTACCAGACTCAAACACTCAATCTAATTTGGGCATATGGCCCAGAGGATGGTATGCATTACCATTTCGATACAAGAGGGACTCTGGTCGTCAATCTATTGGACCCACCGTACCCCAAATTGGATGTTTCAAAGAACGAGAAATTTGGATTGACTGTTGATCAGGTCATGCCAAATGCTTCGTTCACTTATTGGTGCACAATTCATAGGGCTCCGAAAGTCGAAACCAAAAATCATATTATCGGGGTAAGAAATTAAAACAACGCACATTTTCTGAGCAATCCATCATTTAAATTAACCCAACCGAAGCGAATTTCTCAATTGACAACCAATATAATGTCATGTTTGTATAAAATTTTAGTTCAGTCCTGTGCTTAGAAGTCCGGCTGCAATCAAACACACACATCATTTCGTGGTCTACCGCTGTTCAGTACCACCCGGTATAACGGCCAAGGAATTGTATGACAACTTTGCGGATGTGCCTGGAGACGATTGCTACACTGCCGAAGCAATGGAGAAAAGACCAACACAATTTTGTGATACCGTTTTATATGTCTGGGGTGCTGGTGGAAAACAATTTTTTTTGCCAGAAAGCGTGGGCTATCCCCTGGGGTATATAATAATAATAATAAATAATTATTTTTAATAATAATAATAATAAATAATATAATAATAATAAAACCTAAGGGAAGAAAAAGACGAGTACTACATGTTAGAAGTTCATCTCGACAACCCACATCAAGAATCTAATGTTCGATTTGAAACAGGTGTTGAAGTTCACTACACACCAAAACTTCGGTAAATAAACCCGAGTAGTCTAGCTTCTGGCAAGTCTAGAAATCACTTTTCATGCAAAAAAACCAAGTCTGACTAAACAGTTCGACCCTGAAGTAGAAAATTTATTTACTAGTTGTGCATTGACCTATTTATGGAGATTCCAGGAAAAAAGAATGCGTTAATGGGGAACGTTTCAAACATTTCTACCGATAACTCCATAATTTGTATGAAGATTCGTAGTCAATTCGGCTTTTGCATGAAGCTGTCGTGTCATTAGTTAGTTGGATTCGAATTAACTCAAAACGCTAAACGTAATAAAGAATTGTGTCAATTGTAGGGAACACGAAGCTGCAACAATGACGGTTGGACACACTGTTTTGGCTTCACTTATAATTCCACCAAAATCAGAGAATTTCATGATTGTGGGTCATTGTAGCTCAGAATGTACATCTCAAGGTTTACCGAAGGAAGGAATTAACGTTTTTAATGTCCTTTTACACACACATCTTACAGGTAAGATATAGTTTGAACACCACTCTCAATATTGTGTCGGAAAATAATAAGTGCTAAATATTTGTTTGTAAAACCTTAGGTCGAAAGATGAAGTTGAGACACTTTAGAAATGGAACAGAACTTCCTTGGATTTCTGACGATGATAGCTATCATTTTAATTACCAGAAGAATAGACCATTGAACGAGGAACGAAAAGTTTACCCAGGAGATCATTTGACATTCGGTGAGAAATTGTAGATTCGCTATTCCGTCTTTATATTTTGACTTTACTAATAACTTAATAAAATTCCAGAATGTAACTACGATACTATGGCCAAGGACAAGCTAACTATCGCGGGGTATTCCACAAGTGACGAAATGTGTGAGGCGTTCGTTTGGTATTATCCAAAAAGTCCTATGAAAATGTGCTCTAGTTTCTACCCAATTGGTTTTCTGTACAAGAAATTCGGAATTGGAGAAGTTGAATGGTAAACTGTCGTTATTACATCCAACCAGTAGTCATTTTCTGAATTGAAATTTTAAAATGTCAATTTCTGCCTGCCTATAGGGACAAGGAACCTGGACTGAATAAAGGAACTCAACCAATAGTAAAAACGCCAGCTAATCTTGCAAATAAAACATTTGCTCAAGCAATTGATGCTAATGTGGATTGGACCCCTCAACTAAGAAAAGATATTCAACATAGTTTGCACTATGCGGATCATTTAACTTCATGCCCAACTTCGCCAATAGATGATTTACCACCAACTAGTAATTCTGTCGACAAAATCGCCGAACAAATGCGACCACAACTTCCCCCATTAACAAGATATCCAGAAGTTTCAGAAGTTTACAAACCGATCGATGAATGCTCGTCCTACAACAGATATTACCCGAGGAAATAGTTGTTCAATGTCAATTATGCTGGGCTGTGATAGCAATTTACATAAATTCAATGAACTTTGCGTTCTTTTCTTCTACAATTTCTGTTAATTCCAACTTACATCTGCCTGTCAGTCAAAATTATAAATAAAACAGTTGTCTCTCCGGAGTATAAGAACTTTCGCTAACGTCTCTATGTTAATTGCCATACAATTAGAAAAACTCTGAATAACGATGCAGAAAGATAAAAGTATCTACCTACACCTAGTCTATCGAAATAGCGCTGCGCTGGTGTGTCACTTTCATACAGAGAAAATTTCCACCTTAAAGTAAAAGTCAGCATGACAATGCTTATACAAAATTGACCATTCGTAGCGTCGAATGTGCTACTGTGAATATGTCAATGTGAACGTAATTAACCTAAACGTAACTTATTACTTCGTTTCTGAAAATTATTTGGTGGACAGTGACTTTAGTTCAATAAACCACATCGATTTATTGTTATGTACAGAGTAATTGTCACACAAGTTTAGTATATTCAGTTATATTAAGTTGATCCCTTGAATTGGGTTTCATCATCCATTTGACGCTTTTGTTTCTACTTACCTGCGAATCTGCTTTTCTGAATTTTGAAGTACATCAGATTTTTTTTACAGACTTTGCAGTTTTTCTTATGTTATTTTAATTTAATTATTTATACTCCTAAAGAAATACTTGCGATTCACCAATCCGTACTCCCACATTCCTCGGCAGAACTTGTCGGATTTAGATTAATTTCATGCGCTCTCTTAATCAGCTCCGTAACTGATGTAATTCTTGCTGGAATGACTGGAACCGTGTGCTGCTCACCTGCCAAATAAAATAAAAACGTAAATAATTAGATTTCAGTTTTTAGTGTGTGCGGACTGTGCAGTTAAAGAGTAGAAATATACTCGTTCAAATAATCTTAGCAGTGCTGGGCCAATGCTCACAGCGGTTCTGAATAACCTGGATAACAGTGGGTAGTGTGTAGTGACAGTGAGTTGAAATAGAAATTAAAACTGAAAAATTTATGAACCCGTATGCCGGAAATGATTTTATGAATTCGAATTTTGAAAAGCACACGCATGTCACTTTCGTTTGAAAGCAGAAACACATTTACTACATTTATTAATTACTAACCAAAATCTGCCGCATTTCCTTTTATCTGCTGAGTGGATGCACCAGATGCACGAGAACCTCCATCGCTGTCAGACACCCTTGCACAGTCTCCAGCACCCAACCGAATACTACTGGCACCCGCAGTATAATCTGTAAAATATTTACGAGGTAACGACCTCTCAACTGGTGGACGATGATATTTGGTTGGTCTGACGGCACGAGTCGCTGGAATGATGACATTTTGACCTGGACGAGAAATACTTAATCCTTTAACAGTAGTTTTCCGTGGAGTTATTCGAACATCAAGATTCTGTGTCCCAAGCCGACACCCGTGCAGTTTGATGACGGCAATAGAAGCTTCATCTCTTGACAAGAAGCGAACAAAACCGTGACCCTTTTCTAGATTATTTCCTGGCACAATTGTAACAAATTGTATCCTTCCATACGGACGACACCTAAATGAAATTGCATAAATAACCTAATTAACTGAATTTCAATTAAATTACGCAAGGAAGAAACGCTGAATTCAGAAAAAAACCGTACAAGTCCCAGAGGTCCTGCTCCCGGACCGAGAAATCCAAATTGCTTACGAGCATGAACACACCGATTTGACCAATCCACTTCTTTTCCTCGACTGCTAACAAATCGTATTTCTTTCGTAATTCGGCTTCTCGTTCTAAATGAGTAATAAAATGCTCACATTAAAGGGATAATTTGGATAAATGAACAAATCGGAGTTACGCATTTTTACCTGTACGCTTTTGAGCTGGTGAGACGTAAAGAATTCTGTCGTTAGCCATTACAAGACCATTCATTAGTGCATACGCCTTTGCCGCATCTTCAGGTCTCTCATAAGCCACAAAACCAAAACCTCTTGATTTACGAAGTTCGTCAGTCATGATACGACATGATTTTATTTTCCCATGGATTGAAAAGGACCTCGTCAGTATTTCTTCAGTGAAGAATAGAGGGATATTTTTGACGTACAAGTTGGTAAATTTTTCCTAAGTATAAATAAATCAATAAGTGTGATTAGAATGTATATATTGTAGATCATAAAATAAGTGAATGTGAATAAGTGAATGTACCCCAGAAAACATAGAAGAGCTGGCTGGGATCCAATCGTTGTTGAGACTGAAACTACTTTCCGTTGAGCTGCTGCTGGTGACTCTACGTCGTCGATTCTCAAATGTACTTTTGTCAAGAAGAATTTGATTTTCTAAACTATTTTGATTCCGTTGATCTTGAATATTTATTTTCACCACTGGGATTGGATTCAGAGGGATTTTACTTTCTGTCGTAGTTTTCTCCGGAACAAGTTGTGCTTGAATTTCTGCCACCTTTCGAATTTCAGCCGCTCGGGCTTGACATTCCGATTCACCAGTATTCTGAGCTGAAGTGTTTTCCTGGTCGGAAGTATTTTCCGTTTCAATTTGACTCGGAGCCGATGCGCTGCCCGTTCTATTTTGTAGCCTACAGGCGATTGGGTTGTACGGAGTATCGTCAGGCGCAATATATATGATCCTAATCTTCGCCTCATGAATAAGTCTGAAGTGCAAGTTGTAGTGAACCAGTTCAGCTACAAATATGTAAACAATGACGTAATAACATTTAAAAGATCGATCTCAGGTGTTTTTGTTTTGTTGAGTAATCTCATTCTCAGTTATCAAACTCGACAAACCAAATCCGGAATCATTCATTCAGATTGGATAGAGTACATAACATACTAGTTAGTCCTTTCAGTATTTACACAAACCTTATCGATATACGCTACGAAATTATAGTTAATTGAACTTACCACTTCCTGGATTGGTGAACACGATATCGGCGGAATTCCCTTCATGAATTTTGTTATCCGGAAATATCGTTAGTTTGACATGTACGACTTCATCCAACACATTTGCTTTCTCTAACATATCAAAAATGTCTTTCTCTGTGACGTCTTGATGTACGACACAAACAGCTTTGACTTGTCTTCGGGCCTGGGATGCCATTATTGGCGCCATTTCACACCGCTGTTAACTGGTCTCTCAGAAATCCTCACTGTTCAGGTCTTCCCAAACCTATAATTCGGAAATTAAAGTTTAAAGATAAGACATGGGACGTGTTATCTATCGGTGGACGGTTATAGGGCTTGTTTTAGCTGCTGCATAATTTTGTACGTCTACAAGTACTGACACAAAAGGACAATTCGAAACATAGTACGAAGGTAAAGAACAGTGGAATCTCCATTAAAATTTCACAATGTGATTGAAGGTCATTATAGGTCAATCATCTTTTCTTTCTTTCAAACTCTTCAATCATTTCACTTTGTCATGACGAATACGAATACTATTTCCTCGCATTAGACGACAACGTCAAATCTATAGCAGAAAGAACTCAGAGGAAGGAATTTTGCCCATTCTCGTTCTCACTCTACACTACTGTTGGGGATAACTTTCCAAAATCAAATAAAAATTAACCTGATCTTTCAGGTCTAGATGACCAGAAAATGAATAAATGAAAATACATTATACATGTCATTCTTTGACACTTATTAACACACAGCACAGGACTGGTTGAGTTCCTCTTCCGAAAGTTTGATAATTGGAAATGACCCTGACCTGACCTGACCTGACCCCGCTCCCACTCCACTGGCGTTGCCCTTCGACAATCAACTTCACAACAATCCGACAGTGACTTTCCTATGGGTGGCCTTCAAATGTTCAAATGTCAATGTGTTGATTTCTCGATTTCACGGGAAAGAAAAATAATTAGAGTTCTATGTCGAACTCCAAACTGACCTCACAGTTATGATGATGTAAAACAGACGTCAAGCACGTTGACCAAAATAG
>JAQGCB010000717.1:0-19161 GCA_034698835.1 Protaphorura tricampata
CCCTGTTACCCCTTAATAGAAATCCACTCATTCACTTCCTTCCCTTCAGATGAGCTCATCACAGCGGGTTTTCCATACTGAAGTTAGGATGCTTTGCCTGGCAGGCCAAAATGTCTCAAATTCTCAAAAGTTTCATTCTATGTATATTGAGAACAATTACCATCAAGAAATTAATTGGATATACGGATACTTTATTTTTAACAAAATGATATGGAATTCAAGATAATACTTAATATGAATTAATCAACTCAAGTTCATCATACTATGAGAGAAAAGAATGCGAGCGGACAGCGGAGAATTTAATTAATAGGGAACTGCCACTTCCTTGTGCTCAATTTAGTAACCTTAAATTGCAAAGACCCGAAAGAAAACGAAAGAGTACCTAGAGACGAAATTCCGTTACATGGAGTGAAAATTAAAAATAAGAGTGGAGTTTGAATTCAATAATGAAAAGAGGCTTCAACTTATTTGAAAATTGATTGATGACAAAAATCAGTTAATAGTTTATATTCCTATTTCAAAAATTCGGCGACAAAATTTGTAAATGCATGACTCTATTTAATTTAGTCCCTTTGAAACATAGTATTTACAACTCCATTTCGTTGTAATAACTTTAGCAGACTTTCCTATATTATGAATTTAAATTCAAACATTGAATGACTTGAGCCAAATATTGTACAATACAGTAAAAGTTGATTACGTGATTTGATAAACCAAACTTGCATAAAAATCCAAGGGTGGTAAGAGTTCCATTCTTAATTGTTCACAATGAGACTAATTGTTAAATGTGTTAGTCTTGAAAAAATCAGACAGCGATGGTGACCGTTCCGTGATAGTTTAGGACTTCGCTCATTCATATTCATATTAAAGCTAATTCGAAGGGAACATATAAAATTGAATGCATGTGCTGCTCAAAAATCAGCTCCCATTGTTTTCCCATCATCGCTAGAATTTGACGGTTAGAAAGTCACTTTTGGTAGGTATGTAGGTAGGTGACTCAGAAAAATCACTTCGGATTCACTCACTCAGAGTATTTTGTGTACCTTTTTATCCGTCGTTCTCTGTCTTCACCTCCCTCTCCTCAACTATCCATTTATCCACTTTATCGACATCCTCCTCAAATCGACGAATAGACAGACTCATCACATCTTCCTTTTCGACAACCACTACCTACTCCGAAAGAATCCATCGTCTATGGTCCTACTCAACCCAGGAAACGTTCAATTATAGCTTTTCACCCGATTGACTCTCCTGTTATTTCTTTCCCTCCTGTTCATTTCCACCTAAACACTAAGAACTTACAGAAAATACACCATGCTCCTAGAAGTGGATCAACTCTTCTATCACACACATCCTTTTCCTATTTGATTTGATCATAACATGGAATTCATTAAATGTGGATGAACCTACAGACTACAGAGCAGTAAAACCATAATGTGAATTTCCTCGTTTGGAAAAACACAAAAAATTGAATGAACCATTTCCTCCGCTCCTGATTTCATTTTCTCTTCTTTTCTCAGAGTACAAATTAAATTTATTTATGTTTGGGAGTCCAACGAATCAAATGCCTCAATTTGACGTTTGAGTGAGGGCTATTCATTCATTGTGTTTGTGTCTCACATTTACACAGGAAAAAACATGGGTGTAGACAGGCCATGCCAGGCCGGTCGGGTGGAATGATGAATATGATGAGCTCTGGCTAATGCGACGTAAAAAAAAGTTGATTTGAACAAAGCTAAAAAAAGGCCAAACTACTACTAAAGTATCCAATCCAATAATGTTTCGGTAAGAAAAAATGTGAAATGAGGGAAAATGAAGCGACTAGTGAGGTTATTTTACAAGGGAAAGTTATATAACGTAAATTGTTTACAAAAACAGGTCACGCAGATTAAGCCGGTAATACAATGGAGTCTGGAAACTCGGAATAGCACAGTCCACGGGCTCGGGAAAATATTAACCAATCTGATTGATCAGAGAAATGACACGAATTGGGTGGTTTAAAATTATCGGACCCAACCGATGCGGTTTCCTTGTCAGCTCAGGAAATTCGAAGAAAACGAATAGATGAAGTTTAGGATTTCTTGTCCCAGTGCAGTGCAATAGTGGCTCGTATAAAATTGTACAAAGAATCTAGTTAAATTATATGGCATAGAAAACGAGGATAGACCGACCGGGGACGTTCGTTCCATCGGTGGATGGGACGGTCGGTCGCGACGGAAAGAAGTTAAAAAGTCACGAGGGTTGAAAATGAGGTTTTGCACGGCCCATTTCATCGGGCAGTAATTCCAAGCCTTGTTTATTTAATCAAGATTTCGACATATTTATGGACGCTGAGACTTGTCTGTCTCGGGCAACAGATTGGTTTCGCCACATAATACATTGCATTCAGTCGTACGTACGTTATCTGTATTACTACCGCCTGAACCGAACCAAAACCTTGTTTCGTTTTTTCAAAGGAAGAAGAGTAAATCCGGGAGTACTAGTACGTAGCATAGAACTGAAATTGTGACTTCTACAAACTGGGAAACCCCGAAACGATCACGATACCCGGGTTGGGTGAAAGTGAGACCTCCGATTCTAGTCTTCCTTCGTATGTAAAATGAATCGGGCGCACCATCTCCGAGAAAACCGATGAACCCATGTCGGGTTGTCAAGTTTTAGCCACCTCTGACTACCTTCCTACCTCATTCATTTATTTTCTCGTTTACTTTCTCCGGCAAAACTTTCTCCGACAAGGAATGCATTTCACTGGTAAAATTTAGTTCAGGTGACACCTTCTGCCATGATTGATTTCACGGTGTGCCCTAATTATGAATAGCAAGTTTTCATCGACATAAACAATATTTCAGTTCATCTATAGAGATTAGACACTTTCTGTACTATTGAAGTTGACACCAGTATATTTGCTCGTAACACGTGTTGTACCGCAAAAATGCTTCAAAAATGTAAGCTCAGGACACCCGAGTTGACCAATGAGACAATTTCTGTGTGAATTTTAACTTTACTTCTAACGACTGTCCCTTGTGAACCGCTCACTCTGACTTTCTTTCTTCTATTCAATTAAGATTCTCTTTTTCCTGCCTCCTCCTGTTCTTATTCTAATGCTCATGAATCACTGGGCTGCCTCCTTTCTCTCTAGGCAAGGGAATGAGATCATGCCATCTAGATAAGCCAGCTCATTAAGGTGTGAGTCAAATCTCGTTAGCAACCTTCCGCTCTAAAACGACACTCCAAAGGGCTCAAGGAAAACTTCATCTGCTTTCTTTCACTTGGCCCAACACTCCAATCACATTTGATTCTTATCTTGAGAGGAGCGAAATGAGAAACTTACTTTACTCAAACTCTCCCGTTACATTTTACTTATACGTGCCTTAATTTAGCCTCTCAAATCGTTTCCAAACCCCACGCAGGTCAACCACTCAACGTTAAAAGACAGGTTACGGGGTTTTCTAGTCGAGTAGATTTTGAAATTGGATGGTTTTATTCAACTCAACCGTCAGGGATAAACTTCAACCTCTAAATTATGAATCGATCTGTAATGTAATTACTGCGGGGGTATATTGTATGCTGCTGATCTCTAAAATAGACTTACTTGCGGCATAATTTTATACCGTAAGCTTAGGCGTTCGGAACGGAGTCTCTCTCAACTGTATTCTCAGTACAAAACACTGAAAGCGGGTTTACAAACATCGATAGTCCAAACCTTGACATACCTGATGTAAATTGTTGAGCTTGTGTAGAAAGTTTGAGTTTCTTACCTGTGAAAAAAAGAAAATACAATATTACAGACATGATTCAACTAATAACTCATGATTGATCGATTAAGAAAACAATGCTGTTACAATGAGCAAAAAGCAAGAGGTAAATTATATGTTACAAATATACTGCTCATTCGTGACCCATAAATATCCGACTTCGGTTTTTCTAATTTTGTAGTTTCCCAATCATGCTTAGACAATACTCATTATATATTCATAAAATAAGAAGCCAAATTAATATTTTATTACCCCTTTAATTGATACAAACTTGGTTTTCAAGAAACCATTCCAATTAATAAAAATATTCTATTGAAACAGATAGAAGGGTATGATCGGTTTAATCTACGGAATAAATTGTAGTCATACTATACAAATGTGGTAAATATCATACAAAAAGTGCATGGGAATTAACTCTGTTGTCTGCTCTCACCGACTAGGTTACTACGACTCAAGACTGGTCTTAATTGCTTGCCGATGTATTGAACTAAATACATTACAGAAGACGGGTATTTCTGACACGTTTAGGTTTCACATGACTTAATGTAAATGTTTATGTAGCCCAGCTTATTACAGTACAACATATAAATGAACTTGAGTCCCACAAAAAAATTCATTCTGAGTCACTCAACTCTGAACTCATCCGTTAAAACGATATGAAAGAAAAAATATACAGCCGCAGACACTAGTCACTCAAACATTTTAATCCACCAAAATCTGATGATATGGAATAACATGTTCCACTCATCGGGTTCGATGATATGTAATTCGAAATTTCGAAACAGTAGTTTCCTCTATTGTTTCTTTTTCTGAATGAAAAACTGAATCAAACTAGACCTAAACAGCTCGTTCAAATGACCAGAATACCCAGAATTAACAAAACGAGAAGACACACCTAATGACACCTCATAAATACCTCATAAATGTTTATGTATTACCAATAGTTGATTACTGTTTAACTGTATGGGGGTGGTCTGTACAATCAGAGCTTAAAAGACTTCAAAAAATGTTAATGTAATGCTTATTACTTACTTTCATCCGAATTATGCAAAATAATACAAAAAAATTTTATGGGCTAAAAGTAAAAACAAAAATGTTGACAAATTGGAATTAAATAAAAAGCTTTCTAAATTAAATATGAGTGACCTTTATGAAAAATGTTCACTCTTAACTTTCACTGAACGTCTCAAGCTCTTTACTTGTATAAGAGTTTTCAAGTTTCTCAAATTTGGTACTAAAATAGAATCACACATTGACTTTTTTCAAATGAATAATACTCGTAAATATAATATTCGAACTAGGAGCTGCACTGAAAATGGATTTAAAGTCTAAGACTTCAAATTCTGTTGACTATGCTGTGGTGAAGGAATGGAATTGTCTACCCCGTAATATCAGAAATTTGGAACAGGGTACTCAGAAATTCAAAGATTTAGTCACTCAAAGATTATTAAGTATAAGAACAGATATATATGTATGAAAAGGTTTATTTGTTCTGTTTTATATATGTTACTAAAGGTTAGTATACAAAATAACTACTACCGCGGGTGAGGACTAATCAAGGAAACTAATTATTGCTCTCTTTGGATTGTCACGGTTGTGTAGTCACAATCGTTCATAAGCACGAAGCCCTACAGTACTGATCTTCGATCACTTCTCGTTACCACTTTCATAATGATAAATAATAATTTATTTCTATATCATTTGTGTTTTTCAGTTTGTTTGATAGGTTTCGTATAATTGAATGCGTTTATTTTTCAAATGAATTGCTTACACTGAGAAGACATTTTTAGAACCGTTTCTTCTGTATAAATAGTTAAGTTTAATTAAGTCATATATTACGATTACAAAATCTCGCGTGTCAATTTGTGATACCTACCGATGAATCAATTGAGACTTGTTCTTATTGCTGTAGGAAATGTATCTAAATAAAAGATTCTGTATTCTGATTTTAATTTAAAATTTTGCGACGGCATTGGAGGAGGAATTGGAGAAACTGTTCAATTGATACTCCGAATTAAATAAGCAAAAATTCTAAACAGCCGGACAATATTCCGAAAAGTAGAATGACCGGTTCTTAAAATTCTGGATGATACGGGTTTCTCCTAAACACAATAGCATCTGCCTTGTCAAGCCATTTTAAGTATTTCGTTAATTTAAAATTCAGCGTCATAAATTAAAATCATTCTTACAATTTTGTAAAATTTTATTTGGTTCAATTTTCAAGAACTACAATAAAATAAAATGCATCCATTAAAAAAAGCATTAACTCCTTGGAGTACACATACGCGGAATTCTAAATGCTAAAATGCATTTCTATTTGATTCGGTATTTCTAAATACCCAATACACTTTCCATTCTGATTCCATATGTGGTCTAAACACGACTGTTGGTCACCCACCCCATCCTATTCTATCCCATGATGTTATGCTACTACTTCCTTCCATCCATCCCAGGTACTTTATAAATATTTAAATAGAAACCAGGGGTTGTGTAGGTGAAGACACATCAGGGGAAACTCAACTCAACGTTGTTACTCCTCTTACTGTTAGGTAAGGTAAAATAATGGGACTATGTGCCGTGATTTGGTAAACTGATTCGAGTGGGCATTTGCTTTGAGAGAAAACCTCCTCTGCCTTTCAACAAATTCCCAAAGGATTCACTCAAGCTTTCGACAATGTCTGAATGAATATTTTACTAACTGAGGGACTTTCACCGTAACCGTATAGTGTACTTTTCACAGAATCCCCAAATTCACACACTCACACACATACTCACATTCTGACTTGACTACTGTCCTTATCACATCTCCCCTACCTTCAATTATTAAAAGAGAAAACCCTAGAACTATGAAATAAACCCACCTGCAATATGTACAACAGCACAACAACACATGAAATTGTACGTGCCTTGTACAACTTACCACTGCACTTTCACCCACCATGGGGAAAAGGAGAAAGTCATCCATGCATGGAGCACAGAGCATTACTTTGGTCTCAGCTTACACATTTATTTAATACGCAAAACAGCCATTCGTCTCGGTAGTTTGAGGGAAAGAAAAGTAAGGAAGGAATGAATAGAGGAAGAAAGAAGAAGAAGACAATTTGCATTCGGATGATAAACTTCCCCATCAACATCTTATTTTAGCATGCAATCCACACCTCACAATTTCTCATCCGCTTTCTTTTCATCTCTAGGAATTGCATTACTACTACTCTGATGAGAAAAACAAGGGGCCGTCTGCTTTCCATCTCAGGAGGACCAATTCTGCACGTACACCTACACATTCAATCTTCTCTTTTTTTTTTCTCTCTCTCTCCCGGAAACTGACAAACTAGCCTGGCCGTCCATGTACCTTAAGCTCAGTAGCTCAAAAACCTCAAACTCGACAGACAGACAGAGTAGTTTCAATATTCACCACCTCAGTCTACCATTACCCGGGTATTTTCTACCAACCAAAACCATGTAGATGAAATTCAATGAAATAAATCAGTACCCACTAGACCTAGAACTAGCCGGGAAGTTTTTTTTTCTAGAATTAGTACTCTGACGGCCTAACTTCATTAGACCGAGTAGCAAAGACCCCCACACCTCCATACTGAATACACGATCAATCAATACCCGAATTCGGGTAAGTTTTTATATGAAGTCCATCCGCTGTACTGTACAAGTACAATGCAATGGAAATCCCAGGAGGGTGAACCCTTGGGACACAATCACGCTGAACAGGATCAGGCAGTTTCTCCCCTTGTCTACCCTTGATTGGTTGACCAAGGTGCAGATGGAGCTCATCGAAGACTGCCTGAATCTCAATTTTCGAACCAGGGAAATGCGGGTAGATTCCGGGGAATACGGGAGCAGCACACACACAGTAGTACACTAGTTGTAGTAGTATATGTAATGTACAAGGGTAATGAAATGAATGAAGGAAGGGATGCCAGCTACATTTCATCAAGAGACCATTCGAGTGTCACATTAAGACGAGGACTCGGAGTCAGAGTCAGCAAACTACTAACCATACAGAACCCCGAAAAAGGTACCTCCTTCTCATATCAAAAAACTCTCTGTGTGATGTCTTTTCTTACCTTTCCCTTTGCCAAGAATACTCAAACTTCTTCTTCTCAACTAGTTTCCTAGTTCCTATCATTCCTTACGATTGGAAAGAACCGATTGAGATTTCTAAGACATGTACATACACTCAACTCAATTCAACTCCCCTTCCAAAATAAAATCAACGGTAATGTGGGTCATAGGAGAGAGGAACAGAGATCCATAATCTGATTGCATTTCATGACATTTCGATGCAGATTCTGTGTGCAAATGAATGTGAATTGGAAGTGCTCCAGGAGTGTGCCAAGAGAGACAAAATAGCGTCAAGAGAAAACTTCGGTTGTCGTATACGACGACCACGACCGACCGGGGCTAGATTGGGTTGCCGTTGAGGAAACTAACCGAAGAAATGAACCCCAAAACTCAGGGACAATCTTTATTTACAAGGGAGGGTTTTGGCAGATTTGAATGAATCCGAAATCCAATGATTTTGAACTGACTGTTCAAACCAAACCCGAACTCAATATTACGAATAATATCCGGTCCGACCCTTAAATTTTACACTCGGAAACGTCCCCTTGTTGAGCATATGAGTAACATACACCTCCAGGAGAATATTCAAGATTGGCGTCGTCTTGGGGCGTGGGTACCTAACCTAGGTAGTTAGCTTCTTCCTTCCACCAAAAACTTCCTTGTATTGCATTGTCGTCTAGTGTAGGAAAAGGACCCTTTTCCAACCGACTACATGTCACATAAAATGATCTTTTTACTTTGTGCTCTCTTCTGTTCTCTTACTCCCTTACCTCCACTCTAAATGCGGCGTGTATGTATAAATTGTAGATAGCCTTCTTGTATAAGAATTCCCTTTTCCTCAGAAACCCAAAACTACCAACTACCATTTCTCTTTCCCAATTTCCAAGGGAAATGAACTGATTTCACATTGAGATAAACTCTTCCATCTATCTCATGTATCCGCATAGATATTATTCCACCTTTTGCCTGTGCTCTGTCTCCTCTGCTTGCTGTATGTGTATATGTGTCCTCAAATATCTACCTATTTATGTATGCTGAAAACAACAAATCTACTCCTACGATATCTATATAGTACGCATTTCCACGCTCTGTATATTTCTCTTTGCCAAAATTAATTTCATTTCTACCTCCTTCTCTCATATTCATAACTTTATGGGTATATGTACGTTAGGTACGTATCTCAATTCTCTTTTGAATTCATCATGTTCTCAACCATACATGGCATTCACTTCACTTCTATGAGCAAGTAAGCATTCCAGACACACAACACAACATACTCATACGTACGTAAATTAATATTCATTTCTACAGAAGAAACGGTGGGAGGGGGAAAAGGAATGAAGTAAAGTACATACGATGTAAAACAATTACCCCCTTTACTGTACTACTTTCTCCATTCACATGAATGTACTCGTTCGTATGACATTTAAAACCATTTTCAAATATCCACAAAAAGAGCTTGGAAATGGACCAGGTAGAATGAATGTATTAAACCGATTTCGGGCTGAATGAGTAATCTAATGGACGTAGTAGTACATGTATCGTGCTTTGGTCGTGGGATTACTAATGCGATGGGATGTGAGGTTGGAGCTCCTGGGTTTTGAGTCTATCTGCTTTTGCCTGCTGTAGCCCTCCGTTCTATTCATTATACATATTGAACTTCAATAAAGCTCATTTATCGGGAGTATTATGCAAAATGGGTCGTAAAATGAGTTGGCTCCGTGAGCATGCATTGCCGTCCGGGAAGATAAAATGAACAAGATGAGGTAAGAGTTTCCCCCCTTCATCCTTTTTTTGAGTCCATACATGAATGCAGTTCACGTTCCACCCCTAGACTTTCACATCTCTTCCAGTTCCGATTTCCGTTCCCTCATTCATGGAAAACCTGAAATTCCAGATTCCAGGAGGAAAAAGGTCTACCTAGGTTTATATGTACTATACTACGCTACCACTATGACTTGGCTACGATGATCAACTTTGTCCTACTCTTCTGGTATCGTAGGGTCCTCATCTGTTAACGACAATTCGTAGAATCAGAATCAGCCAACCCTCACTACCATACCAGTAAAGAAAAATTATTAAAATTATTTTATGGTAATTAGACACCCAGGTATTATCTAATTTTCAACGGGGGCCACACCATGCGTGCTGATTAAAACAAATGCCTAAAATGCATTGAAGTTTTAATGATTGGTTGTAGATGTAAACATTGCAATTGAATCGTCGGATTTTAAAAACTGTCCGTAACAAATGTGAGGTTATGGAGAAAGTAGTAGTGCAAATTCGAAAGGTGTACGTAACGTTGAAGCCAAAGCTCTACCTTTCTTCCTTCCTGCATTAGATTTTCACGTACATCTTACAGAACCACGAGAATCCCGAAGCTCATCTCATTCACATTTACGGCTCGACCCGGATACTACTAAATATTATCCTACCCATACCTTTACGTATTCCTCTTATCTCTTCTCTTTATAATTTATTCATGAAATTTGCCGGTGAGCGAACAAGATTTTTATAGATCCACTCTCCCCATCAAATTAGTATTCTGTCTAATTCATCAGTGATCTGTACACGTGCGTGCCGTGTCTTTGGTTACATATACTAACAACGTACCTTTATGAAGATCCCCCCTTCACTTTTCACACGTTTGGGTCTTTCTTAGGGCAAATATGGTAATGTTGAATTAACTTTGTTGCACCAGTACAATTTGAACTCTCACGAGCACTAGTAAATTAAATTACCAAAACTCAATTATAATATTTTGTATGTCAGCCAAGGTAGATGAACTATAGGTCAGGTGTGACTACCGTTTCTAACTGATAAATTGAACTGTCAACAAACTCAACGTTGTGGCAGGGGCTAGAAAATCGGATGAGTCATACATAATTTTTGGTTTGAGTGTGACGAAAGAAATATGAATAAAAATAGGCACTGTCTGTCTGAGGTCGGTTGTCCTCAACTTGAGATTAAGAAACATATGTAGAAAAGGTAACAAATGATGAGTCATACAAAAAGAAAAGGTGAAGAAAGATAAGATTCTAAACTTGTCTTCTTGTCTTTGATAAGAACCAATATGGGTTAATCCTTTTGTACACAAAACTCCCATACTCAAGGAAGAAATCAGTGTAACGTTCACCTATCAATATTTGTTCAAGAAAGGTTAATTGTCAAAGTAATATCGTTAACCTGACTGAAATTTGAACCCGAGTGAGACGCACGTTGTACCCATCTTACCTAACACGTGGCCAAAGGCAAAGGTCAGTAGTATTTGGGACACTAGACTAAAATTGTTTGAACCACTTTTCTAAAATAGACAGAGTTGCTGAGTGATAAGCGTTTCTATATCAGAAGTAGTTGTAGAGTTCGGTTAAAAATTTCTTGTTTTATGGAATTCCAATTTTAAGCTACTAACCACAATCATTCTACAACAATTAAAAAACTGTGTTAAAAAATTCGACTTCTATGCGAAATTCTTGTATTTCGAAAGGCGTTAGAATTGATTTCATTTATTTACTACGTTAAAACGACTATAATTTATAAGTCGACATAATTATTTTACTGAAAACCCGAAGACGAAAAATTAGCCGTTAGGTAGACCTTAGACTGTTTTGAATTTCAATAACTTTTTTAACCTCCTTCAAACAACAAATGACAAACTTGTGAATCCGAGGAAAGGAAACATTTGTAAAGTAAATTGCGGGAAGGAACCTGAACTTCAAAGAAATGTACCTCCATCTATTCCAATGCATCTTTCCTTTGACCTGACCTACATGTATGTACATACATAGTAAATCAACCAACAACGTAATATTACAGTTCTCCTCTGCTTTTGCATTGGATCAATCCAATAAAATACTTCACATCAGATCAAAAGTTAAGTTCTCCTCTGAGCACAATTGGGAGCAGATTCAGGACGATTTAGATTTAGACTTTCAACTTTCTTCCTTGCAAACCAAGATGGAAAAACAATCCGAGGTTAACACAAAGCGAGCCAAGGAGACGGAACCTTTAACCTCAACTCAACCGCGTATACCTTTCCTCTTAAGAGCTTTTCTGTGGGCGTGGAGGGAAAAAACTCAACTAAGGTAAAATGTGAGATTTTTGGAAAGTAGACATCTCGAGACTTGAGT
Source organism: Protaphorura tricampata (assembly GCA_034698835.1). Classification (NCBI taxonomy): domain Eukaryota; kingdom Metazoa; phylum Arthropoda; class Collembola; order Poduromorpha; family Onychiuridae; genus Protaphorura; species Protaphorura tricampata. Next base: position 11,966 of record JAQGCB010000717.1, read on the forward strand.
GTTTCTATCAAAAAAGGCTGGGTTGCTTGGAGGTGTGTTGTAGTAGTAGTAGTACGTAGTAAAGTGGGAGAAAGTCAAGTCAAGTCAACTGAGAGATTTCACTGAAGAGAGTAAGTAGAATGTGGACAGGACAGGTTCATTCCTTCCTTCAAGGCATTACGAGTAGGCCCAGGTTGAAAATAAGTGAGTAAGGTTTAGGTATCAGGAGTCCACAAGGAGATACTTGTCAAAGAGAATTGGCCCTCGTTTGCCCATGACGAAGATGGAAAGGATCTTCAGGAGCTAGAGAGGCGGGAGGGTTACCTTTAACAAGGAATCAACTCTACATGTAAAACACATCATATGCGCTCATTGCATCGCAAAATTCACCTCACTGATACAAATTCAGTGATACAATCAAGAATTCCTTGGAAGTTTCAATCTTTTCAAAAAAATTCTCGGCGTGAAGAAAAAATCCCAATTTTTCGGTTCCGAGTCTATGGAGTAATTTTTTTTACGCGAAAAGTATTTTCCTTGTAAGAAAAGCCGCCACTAAGGGCGAAGCCGAAAAAAAGATATCGCGTGGACGACTCCCTCAGGAACGCTCCTCAAGTCCTCGAACGTGAAACGAAACCTATCCACACAACTCATGCAATGTTCATCCCCATCATAACCTTATGACGACGTTGAAACGAAACTCACCTCCAAATCTCAAATAAACTTCTACACCTCTCTCCTCCTCCCCACATGTGAACATTATAACAGCTTTATACTTTTCACAAACAGACCACTTTCATCAAACTCTTTTCTCCGAGCGGCCCTGCCTTTTTGTCGTTCCCTCAACGCTCTTCAAACTCCTGAAAATTTTGCACGAACCGCAAATTTCTTTCCTTACGAGGAAATCTCACCGCAACTAAACCACAAATTATTAGTTCATGAGGAGTTACTTTCAGCACTGGGCTTTTGCAGCCTGATTGATCATTTATTGTTAGGGAATCGACTAATGTATTGAACCCTATTTCTATCGTGATTAGATAGATAGATTATATATTTTCCAGTTATACTTTTAACAATTCGGTAAAATTAATTGGTTGTAGAAAATCTCATTTTATTCTATCAGAAAATCGGTTCAACTTGGTGGATTTTCATTAATCTAAGTAAGGTGCCCTTGAGTTGAATCCAAATAATTTTTCCCTTTAATGAAATCATTGACCAAAGATACTTTCCAACAAAGGGCAAGAAGGGAGTACTACCTACTCTCTAAATTTATATTTAAATTATAATTTCTATTTCGGAAAACGGAGTTGAAACCTTATGTCGTAACAATCCAGCTCCTATTTCTATATAAATCTCAACAATCTCCTTCATTTCACTTCGTCATTTCTTCTAATTTCTCTTCCCGTTGGAAAACTATCATTCCGGACAGTATGACCTACGGGACTTTCACCTTTATGGTCTTTTGCCGTTGACGTACAACAATTGCGTTTACGCTGAAGCAAGTGTGCAGGTGAGAGTGAAACGTTAATCTTGTTGCTTCGAGGTTAAACGGTCTGGCAAAATTTCGGGATTAAATAGAAAGGTTGATTATATTCCCCCACTCAATTTTACCTTCAATGCAATTCGTATGTCACAGGCAAAAAATTAAATCTGGTCAATCATCAAATACTTTTTGCCATCGATTTTGCGTTCAATTTTGTCCCCTCCCCTTCCCAGGTCAGAACACATTGTAACATTTTGAAGTGCAGGCAAACAATAGCAACGACCACCTTCACTGGGCGACCAGATATTATGTAGTAAGATCTGTCGCTACGTTTGTTTTGACCTGATACCTGATATGAAATACACTGATACCCGCGACACATGCAAATATTTTATTTTATAGAATTACCTATGCTACCCTACCGGGCACTTATGAAAAGGATGATGGTCTGCCAATGCTGATGGGATTGAAAAGGTAGACCGATTCAATAACTGAGTTCGCTCAAATGCGCCTGAACAATGGAAAGGTATGATGGAAAATACACGGTAGACTTGTGCGGCCGTGTGTGTGTGTGTAGATTTAAGGACAACCCTACCTAATTGTAAAAACGTTCAAAGCCTGCGTTTACTCGACGAGGGGATGGTCTTTGAATGGAATGAAAAGGGCTGGTAGGTAAGGCCAGGTGAGACTGGCCCATTGTGATTTGATCTGTCTAGATGTTTCGTTTATTTTAGCCATACACGGCTCATTTCCTCAGGCTGAATACGAATGGAACAGACTGGAGGGGTTACAAATTTTTGTTCTATGAAACCAGTTTCATTCATAACGTCTGTTGTCTCTTTCACTTTGAGTTTAATTATATTTAACGCAAGCCATGCCGTTTAATTTCACTTTCCATGATTTGGTGTTTCCGAATGAATAGTTTCTAATGAATTTCGAAGGTAACTTTCTGATACATTTTTTCCCAAACAGTGTCCGTTCAGAAATGAAATGACGAAATGAGACCATAGCGGGTTCTCGTATTTTACAATTATTATGGACGACTAAGAACACTTAAGGCCAACGCAGCTCCCGAACTAAAGATTAAAGAAATTGAAAGAGGCTATTAAGAAATAAATATAATTGACCCCAGGGTGACACATTTCGACCAGCCAACAAAATATATTGAACAATGAGGTGTTTTTTCCTTAGGTTCTAAAAACTTGACCACCGACTGTATACCCGATACCCGTCTAGCATAACGTAGTCCTCACTCTCAAAACGCAGACCATGTAATAAATTTCCAATACTAATTTCAACCATAACGGAAGTCAAAATGGTAAAACATCTAATTGGATTTTAGCAAGGCATACGGTATTTGAATATGAAATGAGGTTGTGTAATAATACGGGAGAGGAGCTGAGCTGAGCTGTGCTGTGTTGGTCCTGTCTCCTGTAGTTCGGGTATCGGTATCACGTACGACACATACGAACCTGAACCTTAGAAAGTTAGTCAGTCCTTAGAGAAACTAACCCGGTTTTTTTCCAATGGGGGCACATTACTTTGTCCTCTAAAAATGTAACTAAACCCGAAAACCTGCTGTCCTGTCCTGTCTAGGCCAGGGCAGTGCAGTTCGTAGAAAATATATATGTGTACTTTGTATATGATATTATTATTGTCCTCGTATTGCATTTACTATTATAGGCACTTGAGGGATATCCTTCCTTCCTGTGCCCGCGCCCGTAAGTTTATATGAGACCCAGGAGTTGAGATTGAAAATCAGTAATCCTGAGTAGTATGAGGAGGACGGGGAACAGTTAGAGGGTATAAAAACGATTCATCCACTTCATTCATACTTGGTTGGTTTGGGATATTCTTCTGCCAGGGACATATTCTACACTATATACTCCTTTTTCTGTTCAGAACAACCCGTTCAAATGAATGTATGTAGTATGTCGCGTGCGTGTCGCCTCCAAATGTCCCTTGTGTCATATGAATTGTGTCCCGACAGAAATGACCCTTACTCCCCTTTTTCCCTTCATTTCAAAAATGTATCACACCCCACCACATCACACCGGTTGGTTCCTGGGGAGGGATGGATGATATGATGTCCCACTATACATGTACTTTTTTGTATTTTATTTCATCAATTTCCCCCGGTTACCCGACCAGGTCAGGCAGGATGAATGAGAACCGTCGTAGTCGGTCGTCCAAAAACTAACTTCCAGTTTTTCTTTATTTATAGCTACCTATAAGAGCCACATGTCGAATTCGGTCCGTCCGTCCGTCCGTCCGGAGTCCCTGGATGACCACTAGTAGCCCCGTAATTCTACTCATACTTTTACTTTGAGGCTATCAATGTCAACAATTGTGCCACAGACAAGATGTTCTTTTTTATTTCTATTCTACAGGATCGGATACCAGACCTGGCCGTCCGGTGTGGTGCGGTCTGAAGAGGTCAACTTCATCATTGCACGATGGGGATGATCTCTTACCAATAAGATACAAATTATTTTTTACGAGAGAGAACCCGGGGTGTCGGACTGGCAGGTTACCAAACCATTTGCCCATTTACGAGTGTAACAATGAAATGAAAACCACTAATGTAACGTAATGATGTGACCAAAAGAGACGACGACAAAGGTTGTAACAGTCTCGGTCTGGTCCAATGATGACAACTTCTGGCTTTTAATGGAATTAGTAGGAAGTACACACTTGGACTTATAGGACTAAGTCGACGACGACACGTCGGTCGGGTTCACAGTTCACAAAAGCCAGGGCGGTTGAACGTAAATTCCTCATTTGAAGTGAAGCGGGGGAACGGAAGAAATGGCATTATATATTTAGATTAAATTAAGGTCCTGGACGATAAAAGCCCCGGAACATAACCATCAATTAGTCTTAATTTTCCCACTTGGCATCCGACACCGCGCGGAGGACAGCGTTCCACCTAAATTGACTCTAATTAACGACAATTGCCTTTTGACGTTCATCATCTTTCACATGCTACATAGGTGGTTGTAGCCAGCAATACCTCTGGTTCTGATCCCAAGTCCCAACCCGCCTCCTTTCACTCCTATGTACTATTACAACATTAAACTAACCAAATTGACCCCTGCCAGCCTTATTTTGTAACGTCAACTGTACTGGACCGGGTTTACATGATTCCATGACTTGTATTGTATTGTTTAGGAAGGAACGCAGGACTCAGAGGACAATAATCGGTTACTTTATACCTTTCAATTGTATTGTGTGTAGGCATTGAACTCCACACCGTGAGTCACTCCCATTACAATTCCAGACCTCGACATTCACCAGTTTATGGCAACACTTGAGTCCAATAAAAGTTAGATTACCACTGCACATACTTCTGTTGTTGTCGATATTGAAGGAGCAACCCAGGCTCGAGACCAGGTTTCAAATCAACTCTACGTATTATTTTGCTGGACTTAATTTTTATCTTCAGTGGTGAAAATGTTTCTGCACGTATTTTGAAATATTAGTAAAACTCACCCAACTACTACCTAAATAGTAAATCTAATGATGATGACGCAATTCAATTATTCCAGACGGCGCCGACAAACGTGAATCTTGTGCTGAACATATAAAGATGTTCAATTTAAAGAGAATCTTATCTCAAATTCGGTAAACTAAAATCAATGCAGTGCACAAGTACGTCCCGTCGATATAAAATAATTCTAAACATATCTGGTTAGATTAACCACACAGCTCAAAAAATCTGTTTGTATAAGATCCGCATGATTACAGTTCTATGAATTTCCCAATTCCAAATTTTTCTGAAAACCTCAAACTGACAAACAAAATATACTGCTGAATTTTCTCCATCAACTAATACCTGAAATGTACATGCATTCGTACTTTTAGAGCGTGTCATCTATAGATCAACACACTGTATCGAATTACTAAAGACTCAGCCCTTATTCAACGTATTAGAGTTTACAGAGTCAATACACCTGAGTCCGAAACCTGAACTGTGTGTTCTGTACGTACATTGTACACACAACATCTGTTGACCTCCAAAATCTACCTTTCCTTCATACAAACAATCTAATCCGTATTTGACTCTTGCACGGATCAGTAACAAAACTAACCCATTTCATGCCATGTGTAAATTTGAGTGAAGTGAGCCAGGCCAGGAGTATATAGCAAGGCAGGATTGAAAGTCGTCCCAATTAATAGGGTGCAAGCAAATACGCCAACACACACAATGACAAAGTGTTGGATTGTAGCCATCCAAATCCAGAGTTTTCTACGGAGGATTTGATTCTAACCAGGGTAACACGCCAACGCCTAGTTAAAAGAATAGGAATAGGGCGTTGCGTCGTTGAGTAGAATAGAATAGAAGTATTTGGCAGGATCTGTGAAACTTTTCCTTGAGTTTTTGAAGTCATTCCATTCTTGTAGGTAACTCACACACACACACACTCACGACACACACACCTATTCTATTTGTCTCCCAAGAGGAATAGTCGTTACTTTTGGCCCAGCTCGGCCCTCTGTGAATTTTCTGGCTGTGACAAACTATGAACTACGATTTTGCGAATAATAGCAAAACTCTCGCGGTGTAATGAATAAGGGTTGAGACTATATACTCAGGTGCAGGCATGACATTGTACGTGTACGTTGGTCTCTTCCCTTGTCTACTTTTTGGCAAAACTTCTTCTTTCTACCGTCTCGTATTAATGCACCTACTCCTGAAATTCATCCAAGCCTAGCTTGGGCGGGCTTTAACTTCATTCCATTATCTCATGACAACTCAGTCAGCAAAGAAGTGTCTTCTTGGAGGATTTTGGTGGCGGTCGGACCCACAAAGAGATTTACTATCCACCCGTAATGGAATTTAACACTTTTAACTTCCACAATCTTAAGCATTAGAATGAAAACCATTGGCAAGCCAAACTCTTCCAATAGCTGTCACACATGGTAAAAGAGTCCTGAGAAAATAATACCAACCTGCCTTGGAAATTCATCGAAGCAAAAATATCAGTATTCGTAATAAAACCTACTGATTTCACTATCACACCTTGATGATTATTTAATGACGACCATGCAAGTTTATTTGACCTGGGTTGGATGCATTGAATTGGAAAGTTCAACCTAACAATAAATCTGGTTCAACGTGCATGGATGTCCGTGTGTGTGAGCTGAACTTACAATGACTCAACTGATTTCTTTTTGAAATCATTCTAGGAATTCGTAACGTAAACTGAAACTGGAGGAGAGACAGGGCAGGTGATTTCCATATAACTCTCATTTCAAATGCACGAATAGAATTTTTTTTTCGCTGACGTTGCGGACAACCTGACTGATATCTTCCACGTGTTTCTGCCACTTTCCCCTCCACCAAGTCCTGTAGTCTGAGCACGTCAGGTCACGTCCTGTTACTTACGTGCCCATTCAAAGTATTCGCTCGGGCGGATTTTGAAACCTGCGGCGGCAGGCAGTCGAGTTCCGAAAGATTTACTTTCCCCGAGAAATGCCACTCTCTCCATACAAAATTTGGACAAATTAGCTGTGCTTTTTTTGGTAAGCTGATCGATGAATTGTGCTGCCTTAGTTCTGAAACATGTTCGCTTAGCGATCACCTTTCCGGAAGTTTTAGTCATTTTAATAAAAACTGAACTACTGAAGCCCATGTTCTTATGGCATTCTCTATAACGGTGGAATAAAAGCCAGAGACCGGTGGTCATCCATTGAAGGCGGTCATTTGGACAGGTTATTCTGTAACGGCTCAGAA
>JAQGCB010000718.1:0-19161 GCA_034698835.1 Protaphorura tricampata
AGGGCCGGCGAATTATAATTTTTTTGGGGAAATTCTTGTTTTTTTTGTCTTTCGAAGTCAATGGTAAAGGGTGTGTCTAAATTTTCAATGTAGGGGTCGTAAATCCGCGGGTTTAAATGCATTTCTTAAGCAGACTTCTAATGGATTTTAGAGAAGTTTTTTACGCTTAATTATGGGGCAAAAATAAGGATAGGGTGCCTCGGATATATTACATTTTAACCTATCCCGGGTAATCATTAAGAGATAGGGTCGTAAATCCGGCGTTTAAAAATGAACATATTTATCCAGTTTTCTAATGAAATCCCTCTGACTTCCAATTTCCAGGTCAAAATCTGGTTCCAAAACCGCCGGATGAAGAACAAGAAGAATAGTCAGCGCCAGTCGAATCAACAGTCTCAGTCTCAGAATCAAGCTCAAGACCATCACCATGTTCACGGGAAGTAGTGGCATAATTGACGCGATTTTCCATTAACTGACGTACATGACGTCAAATTTCCTAACTAAATAATTCTCCAGGGAGAGATTTATTAATCCACGAATAGGACAAAAATAAACTAAGCATAAATGGCCCGCCGACTTTAATTTAAATACCCAACTTTTATCCTAAATTCCTATATTTTTTTTCTAACCTGGTTGGTTTCTGTATAACGCGAGTGGTCCATGACGAAAGAAAGTGAAAGCCCCAAAATCCTCTTGCCAACTCGGAACGAAATGAAAATTCCAAAGAAACCAAAAAAAATCAATTTCAAGTGTTGTTAGTTTAATCGTGTGCCCTGTAATGCAAAAAATATTAGTTACAATTAGATCCCTGTGAGGGCCCAGCTTTAAATATGAAAGTTTTATGGAAGGGTTCGATTTGGAGTTGAATGTTGAGTCTTAATTAAGCTAATTAAGCGTTCATTGTAGGTGGTACTGTTTTTTATATTACTATATAGTAGGTAAGAGAAGAAAAACTCGTTTGATCTCATCAGTATTAATTTTTATTTCTCTGGTATCTCTCTTCTTTTTGAGGATTTTGAGGAGGGAAGATTCGTTTTTTTTCAGCACATTCGAGTTTCAATTCTGTCTCTTTTTTTAAAAAATCTCTTATTCCCCCATATCGTCAACGATACGAATTTCCAGACCCATTTCGCCATCTGATCCACAACCAGATTGCCCCCCAAATATTCCCATTAAAAAATTCCATAATTTTTCCATTTATTTTTGGAACCAAAAAGGACAAGAGCCCATGCACAGGCATTCCTGGCCGGAAGTGCTTGGCCCGATCTGTTATTTTCCTTTCGGTGAAGGGAATAAAGGGAAAGGAGTGTGTGCAGTGTACGCTACAGACAGACGACTCGTCAGTTCCCATTCCTCTCTTCCCGCAGTCTGTTCTCTTCATCGGTTGCCCACAATCTCACATGGATATTTGACGTGTGTGAAGGGAATCCTTCAAAAAAAGAATCCACAGAAATCGTTTGTTTTTCGACGGTCGGTGGACTAGCCGGAATTGTATGGTAGCCAAAGTCAACAAGCAGAGATTTTGGAAGGCTGGGATGCGTTGTCATTTTTGAATGGGGCATTACACATGGTTAATTTGGATGTGATTTTTTGAACTTTTCGATTTTCCAGCTAGCTGGAAATCTTCGCCCTTCTCAAAAACGAATCTCCTCCTCAAAATCCTCATCCTAATAATTTTAAAAAAAAACGAGATGTACATTTGCAACTACACCAACTATTCCATATATGAGTAAGGCGAGGAATGACAAGTGTGTTCATACTAAATTAAGGTAGCCTCCAGCTTGTGTCAGAATAATTGTACAATTTAACTTAATTATACTAGAAGAGTTAAGAGAAAATTCCTAATGTTAAAATTTAGCTTTAAAAATTGTTCCCCTCAATGGCAGACTATTATCCCCACCCAGTATTTTCTAACCAAAGGTCTCCCCCGTGCAATCACAAATATGTTAAGCTGAAATCCCAAAAAAATTAAGGTCGCAGGAAAATTTGACAAATTTTAACCAAGGGCCTGCGATTTCCTTGCGATTCGAATTTAGCTATCTCCATATGTACAAATGAACAGGCATGTGCTTACAATTAACATTATATAAAATATTTAGGGTGCTTTTGAGTCTTGGAATGCTAAAAATCCCGTGTACAAACGCTTAATCACCCATACAAATCATTTCGGCCAGTCTTACTACATTAAATAGAAAGAGTGGATTAAATTGTTATAGGCTAAATAGTTATAATAATAGGCTAACTAAACTAACTACTATTTACATTCATCACTACTACCAAAAATGAAAGTTACTACTAAATGTATGTTGGAAGGTTTTTTTTATTAAAATTGTACTGTATATGTGGAGTTTGTAGATTTGTGAGTGAGTGTCGTCTGCGTTCACTCTCACACCCTGATCTATAAATTTAGTCGGTAATTTATAGTGGTTCTCTGGAAATCCCTGAAATAGATGAAAAAAAAATTTGTAACGGTTTTTGTGAGAGGATGATGAATGTGTGTGGAGTTTTAAGGCGTTTTTGAAAATAAATTGAGAGTCGTTGGAGTTGAGGGTTTTTGGTGTGGTGTTTTTTTGGTGTTGTTTCAATTTTAAATTGGGCGAATCATTGTGTGCATATTTGGCGAATTAAAAAAAATGTCATATTGTTTTGGTTAAGATTTCCTTCAGAATTTCTCACTCTCATTCGGAGAAGGCATTTTAGCATGAAGAATAAGTTAGTATTGAATTGACATTGTATGGTTATACAATATGTATTGGTTCATTCCAAAATGAAATAGTTCCGTGCATTGAGAGGGACATTCGTCAACACTTCTCATAAACACTGTAAAAAAAGCTAGGCATGCACGTTACTATGCATGGAAATTGTATACGAAATATACACTGTCTGGATGGGAGGTTTCTGCTCACCATGCCTTACGCTTTCGAGTGTCTGGATTCTCTGGACAAGCTAAGCCAAGCTCTGGATGTAGAAGTTATGCGTCAATATAGAAATGCAATATCACTCGGATCTGCAATTCCACATCTTCCAAATTCATACATTTCCCACTGTAAATACAGTGTAAAATGAACTCTAATCATTCATCAGCCGGTACACAATTCAATTCACATCAAAGCCTGGAGAAATGAGGGCTCCGTCCGTCTCCCGTACAGTACAACACCATATTCCACAATGCTCTCTTCCCCCATACCCGACTCTTAGCTCCATCTCGGACCGGACGCGGGAACCGCCCGGGTTAAGACTCAAAGTGAAAGCTAGGAACGGAGGTCTGACTTTGGTCGGGTTTGAACGGTAAATTATAGAACAGGAGTATTCAAGCATACACATTGGCTGTCCATAATAAGTACAAGGGCCAGCCGTGGAATCGAATGATGCTAAAACCAATGTTTAAAAAGATACAAAGTTTAACATAGTAGAGTCCGAGTCCTCCAATTGCATAGAAATCGAATCAAAGTATTAAATCGCATCCATTTCGGATAATTCTAATTAGTACCTAATCGACCACCCAATATTTGCTACATTTCAAAATTATAAGACGTGAATAATAAATTCATTCAGTCAACCCAAATACTAAACACCCAAACCCAACGTTCATATTCTACACATACATTTCCATCCCCACAAAAGAAGAAAGAATTACACACAGATCAACTTAAACTACACAGAATTTAATGACCTCCGTGTGAGTAAGAGTCAGAAGAGTGACAGGGGCATGTGAGGATTGTACATGGTTAATCCGTGGCGAGGATTGAGAGGCACGAATGAGGATTTAGCCTTTAGCTTTAGTGGTCGTGCATGACATGGACGAACGTACGTACATGTACAGAGTGTACAGTGTGCATACGATACCCACACAGTATACAATACCCACATCCATACAATACAATGCACGATTAATGGGAGCGAAGGGTGGTCCTGGTCCCGGTCCGTCTCATGCCCTCCTGCTCCTCTAACTCTCTACTCTGACTCATGATTCACTCGAGATTGACAATGGCAATGGCGCAAGGTACAGGACCCCACAAAAATCCATGATGGCCTCTCTACAATTTAAAGATTAATGGGATTGGATTGGAAGGGCCAAAGGGGGAGACCCTTCGTAGGTTGCGGTTGGACGGAGGGAATGGAGTGTGTATTATGTTATTTTGGATTGATACGACGTATTTGATCATTTGGTTGGATATTTGATGTTTGTTGTAAGGTTTGATCACTATCCTTTCTTTCAATGCATTATTATCGAACAAGTAAATACAAAATATGGTCATCCGAATGACACTGTTCACCTTGCCCCCCACACCAACCAATCCACTGCCTGCCCCACGGATCAAACCCTCAACACAACAAACGTCCGTTAAAACAACAACCCTTTCAAAAATTTCTTCGAACGGCAATCAAATCTCAATTCTTCGCAGAATCCTTCCAAAAAGTAATGTGACCCAGCCGCCCTTTCCACACAATCTCTTTTGTCCGAATATTTCCGCAGGGAAATGGAAATCCTCGTCACACAATAGAGCCAACAATTTTCCTTTTTTCGACACGGGCCACAAATCACTACACTAGTACCATAAAAATGGCAATATATTCTTGGGCATTGCGAAATCGGGCAGAAGGACTTCGTTTGCAGTTTGAAATATGTGCGCTGTATAATTTAAACGGAAGGGCCCCCAGTCACTCAGTCAGTCAACCCTTGACCGGCTAACCCAACGGTCACAGGACACGTCGCAGTGAGCAGTCAAAATTTTATTTGTTCGGAAAAAATAGAGACTTCTATTTAACTCAATCAAGTGCGCATTTGAATCTACGCTAAGGTCCCAGGTGAGCCAGCATAATTTTCACGTTCAATTAAGGGGGCATTGAGATTTTTTTTAGTGGGGTAAGAGATCTGAATACCTATTTAACCCTTTGGGGTTAATTTGCATTTGCAAATTTGACACGGACGTGGAATTGAATGATTTCTTTGCCATTGCATTGGTTTGAATATTCTTTTCTTTCTTGTGTTCATACTTTTGTCAGTTGTTTCCTCATGAATACACAAATTGAATGGCAGGATTTCTTCAGACAAAAACGAATAACTTTTAGCATAAAATTTAGTTTGTCCAATTTTGAATCATTTCTACTTGTAAGTTTAGCGCATTTGTGACTGATAAATTAGTTGAAGGTTAGACGTGAGATTTGACGTTATTTTTAGCTTATGAGCAGAGTGAGAGAAGCTAAACTTTTTGGTAAAATTCAAATGGGAAAAATGAGTGCATCATACAAATGCAATTGAGTGGATGCGTATGCATGGAACAACCGTCTAAATGAAAACATACAGCTTTAAATATAAAAAAATTAAAGACAGAGTAACGTTTTAGTTCCGGTTTGTCAAAATAGTTTATATGAAAGAGCATTAGTTTATTCCTGTCTGTGTACGAGAAGGACTGGAATAGCACACAAAAAAACCATTTTATTCAAAGTGTCGCAAGGAGTTGCAAATTTGGAGCAAGGAGTTAATTGTTTACTCTTTTTACTTCAATACATTTCTGCAAGCTGAAAGAAAGGAAAAAGCTTGATTCCTTTCAAATCAAATAAAAAGAAGGTGATTCAAAAACATATTATTTCGGAAGGGAAATCTGAGCTCAGATTCGTGCTAATTTGTGCGATTTTGTCCCCCAAGTCTGTATTCGTAATTTCACGGTTAACCTAGCCCAATTTATATTAATTTTGAATCACCTCCTTTGAAATTTATTAATTCCGCGCAAACGAAGAGCCTTCATTTTGACTACACACCCTGTACACTAGAGCACCCAAACAATATTTTCCCGAAACGGGAAAGGGTCGTCGTCGGCTAGCAACGCTTCGTAGCTTCGCTTCGCGTCGCGTCTCGCCCTCGTCCTCTCCACCACTTTTAACTGTTTCGCCACCAATCCAATCCGACGGTTCAGAAAATAGAATGGATTTTCTGAGCAGAGCTTCCATGGCATGGCATGCCATTACCCACCTATCCTCATGCATGCATGGTGTGTGTGTGACTCAGATCCATTCACATGCAGATATGCACATACGCTCTTCCAAAGAAAAAAAAAAGATGAGAGAGGACAAGATGGCGGACGGACAGGGCTAAATGCATGCACTCACTCCTCCGTCCATTCTTCCCCATTTGTCATCACTCCACTCACAACAATAGACACGGGCACGGACGGACTGATAGACAGAATTCTGAGCCATTCCCATTAATCAACTCAAGTCTTCATTAATTTTAATCCGGCCTTTTGAGAGAGACGGACAGAGACACATAGTGTATACATTTGATACATTATATACTGACTGACTGAGTGACTCCACCCATTACTCCTAACCCATTACTATATACTAAATTGACCTTATCACTGTCCGTCTGTCTGGCCCAACTTGATTCATGGCGGGAGGTCGGACTGAATTAACGAGTTGAATAAAATTAATGCACTACGTACATTTGTTGTCGAGATATTAATCTTTTGTTGTACGACTAACTGGTTTTTCTCTTTTGTTAGTTTATTAAAAGTGGGCGTGGGATTATGGTTAGTGACGAGGGAATGTAGTTTTAATTTTTTAAATACATTTTTTTTAAATTACAAAAATGTTGATTAGTATAGCCGCCCCGAAAGTAAAAAAAATTTAACCGAATTTATCTACCACCATTTGTCAGCCATATTCCATTTGAACACCCGGGTGATTTCAACCAAACCCGAACTTTTCCACTTTGATCCAGACGACCGAAAAACTGTTTGTTGGTTTAAGCCCGGGTGGGTCTTAATGTGTTTGGGGACTTGGGCGCTGATTGACGTGCGGTTTGGATTTGTGGTGATTTTTAAGACAAGTCACACATGTCCGTTCGTTTCGGTTCCAGTTTTGAAATATATTGAATTCTACGTGGCGAAGAATTACGAATGGTGAGGTGAGCCAGGGGTTCAAAACACGTATTGGAAAGGTAAGCAATTTGAACGTTATTTCTGTTTAAGTATAAGAAAGTGTTAAGGACGAGTGGGTTTTTGAATTTTCCCGCGCTCTATTAATTATAAAGCGTTCCAACTGTAACCGGGTTGAATATTAGGTTTAATTCAATTCATTCGTCGCAGGGAAATTCCCATTGAGTGGAATCGACACTCTACGACGTTCACTCGGAATACATTATTTTTTAGGGAATTTGAAATTTGGTCTTCTGAGTTTACGGCGAGTTCCTTCAGTAGTGTTTCAAAGCGGTGCATACAATCCGGCGCGTTCAATAATTATTCGTTTGAATTTTGGGGTGTCATTTATGCAGACTGGGATGTACGTTTGAGATTCTTACGAACCTAAAAATCTGCCTAGTCCTTAGCGATCTAAGCTTATTACATTCGCCAGATATTGTATGCAAAGCATTTGTAAGGATTCTATTACCTGTTCGCGTCTAAGAAATTTAGGAATCGATCGACGAGCGACGCACCAGGTATCTTCTTAAAATGTTGAACTAAATGCGCCCTCGTAATGCATACTTATAGGGCACACTTTTTGGGAACCCATTTTATAAGACTACATTTTATAATTCACACGAAAATGACATTTCAACAGCGTTTCAGTCAATTTCATTTCCAGTGCTTTTATTGATTTTGGCCAAACCCCACCCCCCAGCCAATTTCACTGTTGATACCGACAAAATCGCTTTCAGCCCATCCTATAGGTAATATGCGACATCTGCGACAACCATAACCCAATTTATATTAATTTCCATATGAGAATTTTGATTTGTGGTCTTTGAGCGCCTAGTTCCCTTATTCCTTTCCACTTCTCCGTCATCAAGGTGGTAATTAGTGCAGGGGAATGTGTTTATCATATGTTGTGTGGGGACTATGACCAAGTGAAGTGGCCATTCACTTCCAGTGTTGTTTGACCGATTCTACAAAGTGAGACTTCCGAATCAACGCTGCTTTCAATTTATTAGACGAGTCTGAAACGCTTAGCGTATTAAAACGTTTTACATGTTCTACAACGAATGACAGTGAAGTCTTGCCGCCCTATGGTTTAGTTCTTAAAAGCGAAGCATGTTATACTTACAAGGGAATGACGCGACCTGTACCCCAGGACCTTGACAGGAATTCTATGATTTTTTTTACTATTTAGTTTCTTTTCAAGAGCATTCAGGCTGTAGGCTCCCAAATTGCAAATTCATTAGCTGACTGGATCCCAAATTTGGAAAGCACAAAACCATAAGAACTAATGGAATTATATATGATCTAGTCATAGAAACGATTAACGTTCATCGCCTCGTCCATCACTCATCAATTATTGAGTTCAAAAGTTCTAAGGTCTGGTGCTTAGAAAGTTCTAATAGCCGCACTCCGCAAATAAGATCCCCTGTGGCAGCACAATCCCAATATTTACCTTAGCTGGAATTGAACACTTATTGACGTCTTCATTCAACCTCTCCTTAAAAAATCGACATCTTCCACCCAAAAAAAGTTTACGGAAATACAATTCAACGTGTGGACTCCCGACTGTTCGAGTCCATACATAAACATCACATCTCAGTCCATCCAAGTTCTTGCTATTCAATTCCAAGCCTATTCCCCTTCAATATCTCTCCAAATATTTTACAACCACTCACTCAACCGGAGAATAAAATTGAGCCATTCCCGACATGTGGAGAAGCGAAAGAGAAAAAAATTATTTTCCGAAAGGGTTAAAAAGTTATATTTGTATTTGGCGTTTTTTTAAGGCGAGTTTTTGAGTTGCGTAACTTGGACGCTCGGTCGGTCGGCTCTCCGTCCAATTTGACACGTCCTGGATGGGATTTCTTTATGGCTGGCCAGAGTCAGAAGTCAAATGGAGCAATATAGAAATAAACAAGGAACGGAGTGAAAGGGTTGAGAAATGTGTGGAGATAAGAAAGGGTTAGAATATACGTAACGTATGTGTCCTGTTGTTGTGTCATGTTTTGGCCCTTTTGTTGGCCACATTCTGGGCTGAAGATTGTTCTGTCGAATTTTTATGGTGGTGGTTTGACAATTTGACAAAAGGGTTGAGGGATAGAGACGATTGCGGTCCGCCGGATGTGTCTATTTTTGAAACGAAGGTGGACAATGGATTTAAGACAGAATGGTTCAGAATGGGAATGGTCGTAGAAAGAATGGGAATGCAAGGCGTTCTCCATGCACTAAATATCATATCTCCCGATTGGAAATTGAAAATGTAGCAAGTTTTTTTTGGAGAATTTTCGATGCGATTTATGCAATGGTCATTCTGGAATTGGACAGAATTGTTGAAACTTAGCAATATTATAACCATTGTCCATTCTGTACACTGAAAATTCCAAACTAGACGGAATCGAACAGCAACTGTTCAAAATGAAGGAAAAATTCTCCCTTTTTTGATAAAACACATTTCCCATTGTCCACCGACGTTTACGACTCATTAAGAAATATTTGCTGGGGGTACGTTCGTGTACAGCGAGTATCTCCTAATATCCTGATAATCCTTTTAAGGAATCCAGTTTGAATAAGACAGAAAAAAAATTGAAGATTCAAACTGACTTCCCAACGCTAAGTGGATTGACGAGATAAACTTTCTGACATGAGAACATCGTACAGAATTCCAATTTGATTTTTTTCTGGATTCTGGACCGGTTTTCTTTCGTTTTAGAGTGGTGCACTGCACGAGTTTCATTTAAAAGCTAGGATTTGAGAGTATTCTATAGTATTCCTTGTTTGAAATGCTTAGACGTAGAGAACTACGTCTATGAAAGAATAGCTTAAGCTAAATAATTGATTTTTTTGTCCAGGACAACGCCCATTTTCATTTTGTTGGAAGGCTTCTCCTTCCGCCCCACAAAATCCCATTCCTTCCTCCGAAATTGCAATAAAGTTCCCGGGTTAGGAACTGAAGAACAGTGTTTTCCAAGTTTTCCAAGGAAGTCTCCCTTGGAACATTAAACCCCTTCCAACATCGTTCCAACTTGTCTTGCGTCCAAATGGAAATTGGTTTCTCTTTCTTCGCTAGTCTAACGTTATTCCAGAGCCTCAATGTCGTAAAAAGGGCTACACTGGACTTTTTTATGGGCTAGCCAGGACGTGCACGAAATAGAATTTTGGAAATTGTTTTTCTTTTCTGAGAGACTTCGCTAGGGGGTTGAGGGATTTATTAAATTCTTTGGATTCTCTCCATTCTGGCGTCTCCCTTTTCTGATATGTACCATCTTCAAAGAATTACTCAAAAATTCCTCGATAGTCTAGTGGTAAGTAGAATGGGTTTTTGGAATACGAATTATCGCCCAATGCCTTTTTGAGCAGGCTCAAGCATTGTGTCAAATTGTGTTTAAGCAAGTGTCTCATTCTAGACGGTTTATAACTAACATCACTACTTCCACATTGAACTCTGTTAGAATGGATTTATTCATTCACTTTCGTTTCATTTCACTGCAATTCACGCGTGACTCGAGTATAAATGTGCGTAAAATTCAAAATCGTCATTTGACGTTTCACTTCTTCAACCCGGCTCAACTTTCAAAAATGAAATGTAAATGACGGAAAAGTGAAAATGGGCGTGAGCTAAAGTGAAAGTATAAACGCCCGATTTTTTTTAACATTTCCATGAAAAACTATAAAAAGTGACGCGGAAATGAAATATCGTGAAAGAATCAATTGTTTTTAGATTGAATTAGAATATTAATCTCATTCGACCTCACTAACCGCATTAAACTCTGATAGGTTGACTTTTTTCGCACATCAGACTCAGCTGCACTGGCAGAATTTTACGATTGCTATTTTAACGTTGAGCTTCTCTCATTCTCAATTTCAAAATGTGAAACCCGAAAATTCCAAAATTTCCTCGATAGTACAGTGGTAAGTATTCCATTCCTTCAGTCGAATCCCTTCCATATACAAAGCCTCAGAATTCCAAAAATACACACCGTATTCTCCATAGCATTCTACGACGAATCCTACCTTCCATTGCCTTCCTCCAATCGTCATCCCCATTGTTATCAATTCCACGCTCCCAGAGGCTTCTTCCCAATTCCACAAAAGAAAGAAAAAACATTGTGTGCTATCCATTCCGTCATGCTAACCACATTCTCCGTATAATCTCGTCAGATTTGAGAGTCGTAAAAACGAACTTTGAGTCGAATGAATATTTCAAATATTTTCATTTTGTGTCTGGCCTACCGCCCATAGCATAGGTAGGTGGTAGCCCAGGTTTTTTTCCTCTGTCGTTTTTCCAAGCGTTATCTCCTGAATTATTTATGTGAGTGTGTTCCGTGAATGCAAGGCTTGTACTTTACGCTACGGCGGCTCCACATCAAAGGGAATTATTCATCTGTCTGGTTTGGAAGTTTTTTTTTCCTTCGTATTTTACCTTGAAATGTGGAATGGGCGTGGGGGTATATAATATGGACACGTGGGTGGTTGTTGGTGCTAGTGAGAAAACGAAGCATTGATATCCTTCAAATATGAATATGCTAAATAAATCCGTACAATATCGATTGTGGCAAATTGGAGCTAAGATTCGAAATTCTAGGAAGGATTCTAATACTGGACCTTGGACACTACACTATACTGGGATAATAGAATCTGAAGAAAATTTACGTTTTGTTTTTGCATCCAATCCCCAGGGTTTATTTAGGCTTTCTGAACTGAGAAAAAATTGAATTTCAAAAACGAATTGGCCCAAAAATGAAAATAAAGCTTTCCATTTCACTCATTCCCTAGTCCTCATACACAGCACACAACAGTGTACCAAGTTAGGGAAACCCTTTCCCTGACTTCTTCCATTTTTTACGACCTCCCCCCATTGGCCCAACATTTGTACGACGGCCATAAAAGTTTCCATTCCCTCGGCCAGTCAGAACCTTACAGTGTACGGGATGGGCGGAGTCGAGAGTCGCTCGTCTCAAAATGTTGGCTGAGCGTGTGTGCACTACAGGAGAGGAAAAGAGAAGTGAACTCCATGGCTTGTCTTTTGATACGAAAGAGAAAAAGTTGAACTCCATGGCTTGTTTCTTTTGATACGGCTTATCATACAACTATTCACGCGAGGAATTCGAAATTGGACTTTTGTTTTTTTGTGTGGAGTTTTCGCTTTTGGTGGAAATGTTATTTTAATGGGTGTGCTTGGTAGGGTGGTTCGGAGGGTTTGGAGCATTGTTGAAAATTGGGATATTTTTTTGGGGTCATTTTCTGGCCTTTTTGGTCAGGATTGTTAATACAAATGGATTCATTCGGACTGTTTCCGAATTGAGACCAATCGATTCTCATCCGTACATCATTCAAGAAATCATTTAAGAAATCCGGCGGTTGAATAGTGACTTTAGGCCCATTACCCTTTACTGTAGCTCCGTCAGCACAATTTACATTACATTTTTTGGTGTTCAATTGGTCCTTCCCAGGACCATAGGGTCCACTCTGAAATCTTTCTCAAACAGTATTTAAATTTCGAATATTAAGCCCGCCGTATCTCAAGCTTATGACTTGTTTCCGTGCAGGAATTCGGGTCGCGTGACTCTGAGGAATTTTCGTCGCGTCAATCGTTTGGAATTTCGAGGAAATGAGGGGAATGCTGGGTTTGAAAATATATTGAATATTTGATTAATTTGGGACTTTGGAATTTGGGGGGAAGGGATATGGGGAATTTTGAGTTTATTGTTTCGGAATTGGTGGATTTCACCCAGGTTATGCTGGCGGTTTGTACTTTCGAAATTAAAACATGAGAGGTTGAAGGAAAGGAGATGAGGAGCGCCACCCTGCGGGAGTTTGGTAACCCTAGTGGTCATGAGTCGTTGAAATCCTAGTTCACAATACATAGCATAAGCCGGACCGGACGGACCTTAGGGTTATTTGTATGGAGGTTGCTGCTCTCCCGGGTTTGTGTGTTGAATCCATGCATCTATACGAACATATCAATCCTTCGTGAGACTATTCATTTGGACGACGCATTCACCGAAATTTCCTTAACGTGCGTCTACTCGATTTCGTTTGAATGTCGCAGGGTACAATATTAGTACAATATAATAGTTATAACCCTCAATCCACTCCTCTGAACACGTATCATTGTACAGAACGGACTTTGTGGGAAATGGACTTGCACCACCCTAAGACTGAGATTGACTAGTGTGCTGTTCTATATTGCTCCGCCGATACACAAGAAAGTGCAAACAATGTACAGTTTCTATGCTTTCTACTTTCTGGTGAATGTAGAAGAGGACTTTCATGTCTGGTAGGGTCATGGTAGCGTAACAATGTATAGTTTCTATGCTTACTTGTACTTTCCGGTGAATGTAGAAGAGGGCTCCTTTTTCATTTCTCATGAACAATTCGTACTCCTGCCTGCACCACCCTGGGTCTTAACCTCTTACCTAGTCGTGTTACTTAAATCCTCCATGCTGTGCCTGCTCGCTCTGCACCACCCTGCCGAAGCCACGGAATATTTTTTATTCAAGAGCAGTGGCTAAGTTAAGCCATGCTTTCATCATATATCTAGCGTTGCTCTGCTCGCGAATACGAACGAGAGTCCGAGTCCGACGATCTCATCACTCAGCGATCGTACTTCAATTTCCCAGTTGTGCAAAACAATGGCGGGTACTCCCATCGCGAAGCACTCCATAATACTTTTGCGTCTCCCGGCTGGATCACTCGAATCCAAATCTGTACTTACCTCGCCAAACTAAACCAGAAGTTGGTACACATGGAGAAGCTTGCGTTTCGGACTCTTGGTTCGCACCACCCTTATATTAAACTGTGCACTGTAACAGGGACACGTATTTGAATACGTCGGATGGTTCCAAATCATACTTTCTCTGGGGTAAATAAACCGCAGCGTTTGCAATCGTGTGAATTCTGGTTTCCAATTTGTATTTAATTTCGTAATCAGACTCATTGCTGGGAATTCAGAAATACTTTCAAAGTTGGAATTTCCTTTCCATTCGGATAGGATTCATTTTTTAAGAATACCGTACATACTGCGCACTCCATTCTGCAAACCAAAAATCCACATCAGCAAAGACGCACAGATGAGAGAGTCCATGAGTCCATTCATAATGCATGGACTTTCTCCAACTTTCTCCGACTTGGAAATATGATCAAGTGGATGAAGAAATTTTATGCCTTGCCGTATGGTATGAGACTCAAATTGTCTGTATTCATGAGTGAGGGCATAAGCTCCTTGTTTGGAACAGGCATCAGTTCATGTCTTGTGTTATGTCTTATGTTAGAATATTTCTGTGTATCATTTGAGCATTGGACTTAGCAATATTCCTAGGAAATTAATGTCCAGAATTGCATATGATATGAAAGATCTCTACATTCAGAGGAATGGATCGGAATAGAGTAATCGAGAGTGTCATCGGCCCACCACTTCAAATATCAATTCGCCCAATTCCAATTGTCCACCGGATACGGGTTAGATGGAGCCATGGGATAGGTTGAGGGAAAAGGGATTTCTTAGGGTTCTCAATGGCAATAAAAGAGTAATAGTGAAAGACCCTTTCATAGCAAGAAAGAATCACAACACGTTCGGAAAGGAAATCGTCCAAATCCTCCTTCAAAATTCCACCAATTTATAACAACGAATATATAGAAACTAACAAGAAACCTAGACACAAACAAACTTCTCCTTTTCGCTCCAAGTTTTAGAAAAAAAACGAAGACGTCAACACTGGACCCAAATGGAAGCTTAACTCTATCCTCCGTCTAAAACCCCTATCCCATCTCCCCACTTTTTACACGATTTCGCCAGAGTCTCCACGTAATCCTGAAGCTCAACTCTTTTTCGGGAGATAGGAAAAAGTACAAACTACAGCGACTACTTCCACTCATCCGTCAGTTTTAGAGTGCTCCCGAAGTTTCTTCCGTTTACATTTCTACGTTTACATTTCTGGAGAGGAGTTTGTCGAGTGAGAGACAAGACTCGTCGAGTCTCTAAGAGTCTCCATCCATTCCATTCCATTTCACTCTAGACTTTAGCTGAAGGATGAACTTTTTCTAGATGAGCTTTGCTCTTTTTTTTTTCTCTTTTTCCTGCTGAAAAAAAAGTTTTCCCCATCGTTCCATTCCATCAAAAAAAATATGCTCGTAATGTACTCTTGAGCAACTTTATCATATCCAACCGATCTGCTCAACTTTTGTACATGCATTTCATACACGTTGAGTCTGAGTCTCTGGAGAATTTGAATTCTGTTCTGCTGGAGAGATAAGAGTTGGCTGGCTGGAACTCAGTCCATGTATGTATTATGTAATTTCATTTTGGTCTGGGCTCCAGCACACTTCCAGGCAGGTATGAGCCGTGGCGTGCATGAGTACCAGTACCAATGCACTACATTCCTTGTACGTATAACCGGAGTCCCCCCTGTGCGCATAATTTAATTATAAAGTTTCCAATTTACATATGTACGCCAGGGAGAGTGGTGTGGAGGAAAAGTAAATTAGACTCTGCTAGTGTTATGTTCAAGTTAAGGGGGTGAAAATGTATATCTCACTTTTGTGGATTTGGAAGCGAATGCCTTGTATTAATATTCCTAACAGGATTGCGCTGTATTGTAGCCATGAATTGGATTTTTGCGAGTGATTTTAGCGCTGTGTTTCCTTCAAGGTAATCATGCAGATTGCAATTTAATTTCAAGGCGAAATGGAGATGAGTGCAGCTAAGGTACGTTTGATAAGACTGCAAATGAGGACTAATGAACATTTTGACTTGACAATCAAATTTATGTAGACAAAAACCCAAAATACTGTAAAATTTGCAAATTTTTAACTCCATTTCAAATATTTAAACCGCAACACTCCATATAAACAAATAAATACAAAACCTGACTCCAACACACAAACTATACGCAAAACCCAACCACGCCCACTTATTAAAATTCACTGGCACTCGCGTATGCATGAGTTTTGAGCTGGCTGGGCTGCCATGATGAGCCCCCGAAATATTCCAAAAGAGAAAGTCTCCAATTTTGCCGACAGACTCATCTGAAAGACTTTTCCCATCATTTTCTCCCTAGCCGGGAAGAGTGAAATTGGACTCCACTCCCATACTCATACACAGAGTCTCCTTATCTCTCCTACGCCGGGGAATGAGGGTGTCATCGTAAAACTTTGACAAATTCAATCTCATTTCCCAGAAGTTGGTGAAGGCACGGCATGGAGATAAAAAAAGTGGAAGACATGCCATGTGGGAGTTTTCGGCTCACACAGTCTCTAAGGTTCTGCTGGTTCTGGAAAAGTTTTAATACTTTGGCTGGTTTCTAGTTTACTTAGTTTCTGGACGGAAACTAATCCACTTTGGCTCAAAACTCATAATGTAGGATTAAGGGATGAGGGAAAAGTTTTCCAGTTGCCCAGGGATTAACTTTTGGAACTGTAATTGGGGGTCCGGCTGTCCTTGTCCAGTTGTTCGGTGGGATTGTGTGTCTGGTCTGGAATTTTGAGAGCGGGTATTTTTTTAGACTAGCTCATAGGTTCTGGCGTATTTTTGAAGATGTACTCGTTGGAGCTTGTTGAAATGTCGGATGAGGTTTTTTGCAGTCTCGTTCGTTTTTGAATAGAGGTCTTCGCCACAATTCATAGTCAATTCGTTGTTCGTGTCAGGGGCTGTTCCTTTCTGTACCTTCTTCGCAAATCTCAATTTCTCATAGGCTACCACAATTTCAATTCCCGTCATTGAAACAAAACATGATCATTTTCCAAGAATTTGGACTCGCTAATAGTCAAAATTTGTCAATTCTGCCCAAATCATTTGCTCCGGTTCCATTAGTCCTTAAATCCGTCAAAATAAGCCAAAGTGTTCCAAATCATTTCTGCCCTTCTCATTTGTTTTTCCAGTCGAGCAGCAATTCCCAATCATCTCTTTGGCAGTTGGAAAGCAGAAACTTTACTTCCACCGATATTCATCCGTCCGTTGAAATTCATTCTCTCGAACCCTCGAACCCGCAATTGTCCATCCATTCAATCCACAGATCCGAGGCAGGCAAAGGTGGCGTTCGGTTAATTCCACTCGTACTCCCGCTCCCAATTTCCTGCACAAAATGAACGAAAGCTGTTCATAAATCCAATTCATTTTAATTGGTAGCACAGAGGTATAGACTCTAAAATTTTAAAGCTGAAATTACGTACAGGAAACAGTCCTATCTTAATTGAATCTCCCCCTAAATTGGTTCAAATTGTATTCCTCTAATTCGGCTTAATTGGTTTGAATTGAGTTTGAGGCTATGGAGTTTACTGATGAATAGATTTTGTCCAGGAAATTTAGTGTCGAAAAGTGAAATTGACTCTGGGTAAATTTAAATTGAAATACAAAGTGGTCACGAAAATAACTTCGTAGAACTGAAATTGTAGAATGAAATGTAAGTCCTTTCAAAATCTGCCGTAGGAACTTAATAGTTCTTTTCGCGAAAGCTAATGAAGGAGTGCTTTGTATAAATCAAATTGCAAATTAAATTGCCGTGCTCTTAAATCTGCTTACATTGTAATGCAATAGTAGTTCATTTTGCGAATGTCTATTCAGAGAAAGATTTGTGAATTGAAGTTCATCTCACTCAACCCATTCCATCCACATCTCCAATCCCTATAGTCTTTTCCAACACATTTTCCTTTAGTCCTTCGCAGAGTACTAGTACACGGGCTTTGTACTAGTACTTTGTATAAGTTTCAAGTCTTACCTTTTCCTGCTCAACTGACAAGACCCCATCAATCCCCTGTACAAATAACACAAAAAAACGCACCAAATTATTTTATTACATCCATAATTTCATTCATTGGGGTTTTCCGGGTCGGTCGGTCCAGTGACCGCATGGGTTATCAGAAATAGAAAAAAATGAGCGCAGAGCGTGAACGTTGAAATTCATTCTTCATTCTAAGGACGAATTTTGAGCAAACTTTACTATATTTGGGGTTCTCACTTTTCTGTTTGCACTCACACATCGACAAAAGGGATTCCCTAACGCCTTTCATCGGTTTTTTTTCGTTAAGGAATAGAAAAAAACACACCGAAAAGTCGTAAAATGGGAAAAGATACATGCTATCCCTATACGCGTTGTTTGTGGAAGAAAGGAATGCACTTTTTTCTCTAGCTAGCTTCCATCTCACGCAGAGAGCGGAGATAAGAGAAAACCTAAACAGAACAGAGATGCTTTTAAGTAAATTGCATTCCGAAGAGATGTGTGTGTGTGTGTGTGTGTGTGTGTGTGTGCATGCATTGTTCGATTTCACAATGGGAAGATTATTTTCTGAATCTTTCGGCTCGTTTAGCTTACAGTGTCACATACGCGCGATTGATTTAGGGTCGGAAGACGTACGGACGGACACACATTGTCAACAGAAGATTGGAAAAAAACTGGATTTTACTGGCTCCCATTTTTTCTACATGCATTCTAACCAGGAGTGCGTTTTAATCAGAAGAAATTGTATCTAAATTGAATGCTATCTGTTTGGGTGTCTCCGGGTGGTCAAATAGCATTTCTCTTTATACGAACAGTTCAAATTGCTAGCATTTCCTTTTGAATTATGAAACCTATCTTTACATTGCTATTAGAACAAACCATCCCGCAAAATAAAAAAATCTGCAATAAAAAACCATCTAAAAACAACATACCAATAACACTGTTGTACTTTGCAACTAATTCACTACATTACAAGTGTCAACACTCAACAAAATAAACAGTTGACACTATTAACCGCACACCCGCACCCATTCAAAAGGTGTTTGATGAGCATTAAAAAGAGTCATTCCGGGGCTATTTAACGAACGCTATTGAGTGGCAGGGAACGACGAGTCGTACGTACAATATACTAGGCTATGAACTTTAATTTGAGTGTCCCGTAAAAATGTTTTTATATTCTTTGCGTTGGTTGTGCTACTACGTGGAGTATACGTTTGTGTATATTCCTTCCCTGTTTTCCAAGTGTACGTTATATACGTTTGTTTGTAAACAGAAGGAAAAAAATTGCGCATAGATTTGTTGACTTCCGTTGAATACGATTTTATAGCGTCTTGATTGAGTTCGTTGATAAGGCCGGTTTTAATGGGGTGGTAATTTGAAGTTGTTTTAAAGCGTTAAGTTGTATTTAAATGAAAGACCACACAGATAGGTCGGTTTCAATTAGATGTAATGCACTTTTTTAAGTTTCATGTAATTGAGTCTCAATTTGGGTGCACAATTTCATGTGTAAGTATTGGAAAGCATTTACG
>JAQGCB010000719.1:0-19147 GCA_034698835.1 Protaphorura tricampata
AGAATTGCTCCCGAATAATCTTAAACATCCTGTCCAATAATCTATTTATCTAATATATCTAATCTAATCTATTCGGCATTTGAGGTAATGGGTAAGCTTGCCAAATCGGTGAAGACAGGACACAGTGAAAGTTTGTAAGAATTCTGCTGTCTGCTTCACAATTTCACGAAACTTGCTTTGTCCAAAATCAATATACCAGACCAGATTGAAATAATGCACACATGCAAAGCAGCAATAATGCGTACATGGTGTTCAAAAAAGAGTTCTTTTATTTGGTTAGTGCTTTCAAGTTGTTACGCTTATGTTCAAATAAAGTTGTTACTCTAGGATTTGTAACATGTGGAAATTACACTCAGAATACTATCATTTTCTATATTGAGAATTCATTTTTTATATAATTGAACAATCCATTCAATACATTAAAAAAAGTTCTCTTGAGACAATAGAGAAATGAAAGTATTCCTGCTAAGACAGGATATCTGAAAAGTGCGAAGAAAATCCGACTAACAAACTGACGCAATTTTTGGAAACATTCCCAACACCCGTACACCATACAAATTGCAACGGTTATAAGGTACACATAAAAAACGGCAGCAACATTAGAATCTAGATTAAGCGCTTTCAAAGAAATGTCCTTTTCGTAGCGTAGCGTCCTACACTCTTCTGAAGATATTGTCCAACCAATTGACCCATTGATTGTAAATACCGGACTCGACCAATCGAAATTGTTTGACTTTCATAATCCCAGCGTCTGATTCTACAAAATCTAACACAATTCCGAAATCCATTCGGAATGTCATTTCCTCACCCGCATACATTTTGTTATTCGAGTCACTCTGATATTGCTTCAGTTTTAACAATTTCTTTGTGACATCATTTTCTGATTCAATATAGGCAGTTCTGTTACATTCGAAGATGATTGGAACTTTCTTGTCAAGTCTGTCAGTGGTCTCGGAAGGTTGATGACGTAAGTTATCGTATATGTACTTGTACAATTTCCGGTTCCTGGACGACTCTAATCGACTTCCGTCGGAGAATTCGGACGAGAGGATTTTGAGTGTTTTACCAAGCCAAGAATTCTCAACTGCGTTTGACTGGCATTCACTTATATTCATTTTCAAAAGCATTATCTCAATGAAATTGCTTAGACGACAGGACATGTAATTCACTGCAAATTCTGCATCCATCGGTGTACAGAGAGTGTAATTATTCAACATCAAGTCTGAAAAAGATTTCATTTTTGACTCAGGGCGTGGAGAGGTTAAATCCGTCACAACAATACCTCTGTAAGCATTAGTGAGAACCAGTGACATCAGAAGCGTCGGAGCTAGTACAATGTAATAGTAGTACGCGTTCTTCCGACCGACTCCATTTTTGTCGTTTAAGCTAACACCCTGCTCCAGAAGGTATGAGATGAATATGAACCCTGCATTATTTTTACCACGACGTTTGATTTGAGTGATAAAAAAGTTGAGAAAAATCGTAGCAATTAAGAAAACTGTTATCATTCCGACCCAAAGATTTGGCTGGAAAGGTTTAAGGTAGCCTTCATATGACAACTCTTTGCTGATCCCATCACAAGTAATAAAATTATAAGATGAGGTTTGACTTTTGACAAAATACGAGTGTACGTTTTCAGGAAGTGGAGTCCAAAAATTTACAATTGGAGTCTCTGATATGCCGCATTCATCTGAAAAGACGAGTGTGTCTGTGTCGAATCCAGCTTCATATATTGTGCTATTTGGGATATCATATAACAGAAGAGATGTCAACACGTGATATTTTCGACTTGACGCAAATGTGTAACTCTTTAGCTTCTCGGAGTTGAAATTTAACCTGCTGTCCAGCGGTTTATAAATCGAGCAATTTATTTTATCTGTGTTGTACATACTGATATGAAATCCGTTACAAGACACTCTGAGATGCTCATTGTGCAGTGTATTGAGAGCTTCAAGTGGATTTCCTTTCAAGTTGAAAACGTCAACTTTGTATAGAAATTGATTCTTTTTAGTAGCAAATGAACAAGCAGAGCCGATAGATGTAGAGCCGACATTGTGGAAATATGTTTGATGAATTTTAACTTCATATGGTGGATTCCATAAACTGACACTGATATTTTCTGCGAGATTGATTGACATTTCATTTTTAGATGTAGTGATAATGTTTAGATAAGCAGGGTATGCCATGCTAACAGGAGCTGCGAGACGACCTGAACCTTTGACTTCACCGGAACTAATGTAAATTTCTGAGCAATCTCGAAATATTCGTACCATTTCAGTAAACGCTAGCAAACTTTCACGGTCCTCGTCGGGGTAAACGAGAAAATACGCCAAACACCGGTAGTTCTTGAAGAAAATACTACGTAAAATATTTGAAACGCTTTCGTCTTTCCTGGGTACATTTTTACACGTGTCTTGAAATCGTTCGTATGCTGTGAGAACGACCGGATACAAGAACGGTTCTATATATGAGGTCAACGGGATCAAGTAATGAATTTCAGTATAACAGTTTTTAAATAGTGACAAGTAAGGGTTATAGTTAACGTTGTGTAAATGAGTTGGAGTCACAATGGGAGTGGCCGAAACAAATACGGAACAGGTGTGTACTATAAAACCGAATACCCTGACGATCTCAAACATTTTGAGGAATGAGCTTAATTTTTGAAAATCCTGGCCTTCCTTGGGTAGCGTTTCTTGGAGCATAGAACTTTAGAGGTCAGTGAGTGTCAAATAAGAAAGACACGAACACACAAGATATTAATTATTTTCGAAGTCGAAGGCATGTTTACCTATGTTCATAATATTGCTCTATGCAAACAGATATGAATGTATAATCCATGTCGAGGATTTTGAACGAGATATGACACGAACCTCAACTGCTTAGAACAAGATTGCTACCATTTCATAGAATTATGTGGCGTACTCCCCAAATCCCACTGGTGAATAAACATTTACCGACACAAAAGCCTTGAAAGTAACTTTAATCTTCTCTTTTAACTATTTCACTTGTTAAGTGGTGGGATACTTCTAAATAGGATATTCACCATACGCAGCTACCTCGATCGAACGCTAAAGTCACTGCTGAATAAATAATTGATGCAATAAAATCTGACACAGAATCTGAAACTTTAATTCTTAAGATGAACTTATGTTAACTCAGCGAAAAATCTAATTAGATCAAAAAAATACTGAATTAAAGTGATGAATGCAATTTTGCTTGAAACAGGAGGTACAAAATATACTTTTAAGTTACTTAAAACACACGATCGGTCAAAAGTAACATTTGTTGTACCTCTTACTTTTTCCACACCCTGTATTTAAGATGTAGTGTGCTTATTTGTGCACAGCACGTTTCACAAGTCCGAAACAATCAAAACGCCATGACAGATGCCTGGGATCGTAAGGTCATAGTGTGTATCGAAATAATTTGCGCATTTGAACTACAACGTGAGGTTACTTGTATCGGCGCTACTGACGCCCAGAGAAAATGAATTTTTTATTCTGAATGTTGAGTGTAATTTTTTGAAACTATAAATTAGATTCTGTCCTAAGTAATTTGGTTGAACATTCCAATTCAACTGTGAAACCTCAAATAATCTAAACACATTGCCAAGATTTCAAAGTCAACATTCAACATACATAAGACACAGTGCTTATGATGAACGTGTATTCGATAATTAATATTTGGTTCCAGGGGTTGGAACACTCGAGATAATTTTTGTTGAAAGTAATCTGTAATTAAACTTACATAGCGTAGCTGTATATCCCAAACAGGTCATGCTCATAAAGTTAGTATCCGGATCACTTTATTCAATTCAAATTCATTTGTGTCACAACTCCAATTCATTTAACTTGGTATATAGCTCGGACCCGAATAGAGCATTTTTGCAATGCACTTGCAATCTGTATTCAATACAAACAGTATTATGGACAAACTGAGACTTATGCATAATTAAAAAGCACGTCTGAATTAGTTATGCTCTCATATCAATTAAAACTAATTAATTACTGTGCAATCAAGAGTTGTGGTTTCATTCAATCGAACTGGTGGCCAGGTGGCCACTCGCCACGTCTACGAATCTACACATACTTGAGTTGATTTTCAGAGGTGTGTGCGTTTGTTATTCGGGTGTTCAATTCACGACGAGAATAAGTGTATCAGTTGTGTTAAACAACTTCAAAATTATCAGTGAAGTGCAGTCCATGTGTTCTCTATTTGGTTCAATATAGCACAATAGAATTCATTTTTCAAAAATGAATTGCTGGCTTTTCCCAAATTCTTGAATCCAGTAAATCCGAATCATTAATTCGGCAGCGGCGATCAAATGTAAACTTTCATTAAAATACTAAGACCACGCGATCAATTTCAACTTCCAACATTGCAGCAATGATAATTTATAGATTTCCGTTCAAGAACTTAACAGTTACTGGTTAATTCGTCTAATTGTTTATTTATTTATTCTAAATCTAAATATTTACAGATTCACTTAAAATGCACACACGGGTGATGTCTTAAGATATGTGTTTGTCAATGCGGGACAATGTATTGGTGGTGAAGTTTCGAACAGATCTCTCGTAAGTCTTTGTACCGATAAACTTTGTTTTTAACTTTACGAAACCTGCATTTTTAAATATCCAATGCCCGACGGTGGACTGCCCATAGATATTTTTTTTTATTATTTTTTTTATTACTTTAATTCTATACTGTAAGTAATGTACCAATTCAATGGGAGTGCATAGGATATTCATCACACATCGAGTAGTAATTCAGCAAACAATTCTTAAAATTTTAATTAAAAAAATACTGATTGTTAACCGGATACTTAAGCCGAGGCTCTGTCAGGGCACAGAGAACACAAGCACAGTACAACACACACACAGAGACGAGATAAATTCCACCATTAATGTAGCACGGAACTCGAGTCGTCTGCCTTAATCGGCTTAAAATTTTAATTTATACGAACAACTTAAGACACAGCGCAAAAAATGCAAACATAATTTGAGATAATTCGAACTAATGATGTCATTGTTCAAAGCAGTGCCGTGTGTGAGTGTGACTAAAACCTATATGAATATTCCGTAGGTAGTTCGCTTGCATCACACAATCACACTGACGCACTCCCCGTGTTGGATGCAATCAATTGATTCAACGATGATCGCGATTGGAGTCGGGCCAAAAGTGTTTCAAAGAACACGTTTCAATATTTGGGGAAGGAGATGGAATTCTACGTTATATACACAACGAAACCGGCCGCAGCCAAGGTGTCAAGTTTTATAAAATACTCCAATTAAGTTCATGGTCCTGTTTTCATCGAAATAAACCGGCGTTTCAGAACCCAACTTTAATTCAACTATTCAACACAAAGTTAAATTGAAAAAAGAAGATGGTTAGTTTTCAGTTTTAAATTGTTCAATTAATTCTTAGTTCTTAAACAAATATGGATGAAGAGTACTGCCCTTAGGTTTAAAGGATTTCTCGAAGAATCTAATGTACCATGAAGTAACGTTTTAAGAAAAAGAAACTCAAAATCCGCCTATGTGAGATCTGAGCGCGTATGTAGTTGCTACATTCTGGGATTTATTCTCTACGTGGAGGTGTCGCGCCCAGATTAGATATTACTGTTTCAATAATGTAAAGGGTACAGTCCTTGGTATGAATTTACTTTTCAGTGAATTTCTAGAGCGATTAGACTGAAATGTTTGTGTTTTGGTACCTTATTTTATTGTCCGTGAAGATATACTGGCACATTGATTATGTGCAGGACTTTGTTAGTCTCGCCTTGATTCGAGACAAATACAGTTAACCCTTATTAAATTGACTGAAGGGGTTTGTTACGGTCTCAAATCCTATGCAAGAGTGGTTTGCAATTTTTGAAGGTCTTCCTCTTCATTCCCTTTCCTGTGAATCGAGCCTGTTATCCATTTCCATAGTGTAACGGTGTCGTCTATTATGGTTAAGGAGGATATATTTTATGTAATAAAATAATACCGAACTCAACGAAGGTGGTTGCGTGGTAACTTGGGGATATAATTGATGAGCTGTTGACGCGTTGAGATGGCGCGGTTGCGCGTAGACAGGATCTGCATTCTGTGGGCAAAACGTTTGGGTTGTCTTTGTGGCTTGGTGAGTCCAACGTCTTTGCAATAGAAACACAAGTTGACTAGGCCTCAAATACAAAGAACTAAGTCGAGAATTCCAATGTTGAGAAAAAGAACGTTCAACTGGTGCTGAACGGTAGTAGCATCTAACGCATGAACGACGTAAATAAGAATGTAAACCGTAAAGGATAACAGTAAGTAAGTTGAAATCTAATGGTTAAGATTACGGCGGCACAATTGTGTTACGTAGGTAACTG
This sequence comes from Protaphorura tricampata, assembly GCA_034698835.1. Lineage (NCBI taxonomy): Eukaryota > Metazoa > Arthropoda > Collembola > Poduromorpha > Onychiuridae > Protaphorura > Protaphorura tricampata. The sequence goes on from JAQGCB010000719.1 coordinate 6,356, forward strand.
GTAGGTTACGCCAGGTAAGATGATCGTGTGTCTAATAGATGAGAACACGCACAGCCTGAGAAATAAATAAGAACGAATACAAGGTTGCCCTTATTTGTGTGATTTATTCAGATACGTTAAAACTTAATTATACTAAGTGTCTGACACATTCTACAAAAAGCCGACCCGTGTTGAACTTTTTGATAGTCACAAGAAGTTAGAGATAACGAGGAAGGTTAAACTAGAGTCGGAACTATTTGTTGGACTTTCTCAAGTAATAACCAAGCTGGTAGTTGAGTTGCTACCCCGACGGGTTGAGAGTCGAGCTCTTATACCTAGAAGTTATAAGGCGTAGCAGGACCATCCTGAGAAAACTTTCAATGCCGCGTTGGAGAATAGGACATTCGCAGTTACACTACAATTTCATCATTTTTACATTTCAATTACATTTCAATTTCATTTCATGGTTTTGCCTTTTTAACCTCTCTGTATACTAACCTAGAATACAGGTCATGTCATGGCAGTCATGCTCTGCTGGACGCAGTCACGCCTAAAATCTCAGGTCGATCTCTAATATGTGCCGAATAGGTCGCTCTAGTTAAGGCATGGATCTTACGGATAACCGGTAGGCAGACATGACCTTACGGTCAGGAACTTAAATTCAACGCAAAGCAACAGAAAATGAATTAATATCTACGAGAATGAATATACCACTTGTTTACTCATCCGACTTGTTCAATAACTGCGGTGATAATGGTTGCAGCTCTTCAACGTTGAAAAGTTTGGATTGCATCGTTCCTGGATACCTTGGTGGAGCTGTAGCAAGAGTCTCCATGTGTTCCGAATACATCTTACGTTGTGGGGTTCATCTTAGGTTGTTATGTTGAAAGTTTGTTGGTTGCTTGGTCCATTTTATATTGACGTAGAAGAACGTATGGAAGCATGCGAGGCATCGCGAATCCCATGGTGAATACACGGCAGGCTAGGAACATCACCATAATCGTGAGGAATGTACATAGCCGAAATATAGATAGTCCGTGATTGCTTGTAAATATATTTTTTACGGGTGGGCTACAATTCCGATCCAATTTGGCAATTTCCGTAAGATTGAATGTTGATGTCTAATTGGTCCAGCTTGCTTTGAAAACCAGTCTGAGACTTGCATATTCATCGGTGCGAAGCTAATCTTTGATGGTAACATGGGTAATACAGAGATGCTAGTATAGAGATGTCGACTGGACAAGGATAGTTTGGTAGAACATCGTCAAAATCTCGACAAACACATGGAATAGTGACTACATATGTTCCAGGAGCATGTTCCTTATCTGCAATTCGGGATGTTTGATATTTCCTCTATATGCATTCGACGGAAGACTGCAGGTATGTTCGTCAGTGAATGTGTTTAAGTCCATTTGAGTTATGTACACGAACTTATTTTTACTTCTGCACACGAAAGGACAAACATATTATCGCTTCTGTACGGACGTACCTTTCATTATATCTCTAGTGCAGATTGAACCATCCTTGGGATCCGTTGAATATCGATTAAGGTAACACAATCCAGTATCGGGGCGACACAAATGTTCTGTAGGGCCGTCGGTCCGGTGACGGTGACATTAGATGCTAATTGTACCACGTACGTAAGTGATCGAGTCTGCATGTGTTTTCGTTGAACACAAACGGAATTCAAAGGGCTTCTAGCAGTTTCTAATAGCACCAATTGGACTGATCGGGATCTGAATTTACAGATCAATATTTCTGTTCTTAGGGTGGGAAATGTAGTGAACAATTAGAAACCTGAAATACATAGAAGCTGTACCGACTGGGATAACTAATTAATAGCCGCCCTTGAAAATTACCGTACCGTAGAGTACTGTTCCAAAGATTTTTCACACGGTTAAAAACTGTTACCCAGACAAAATTGACATGCTTAATTTTCAAATATGGACGTTAGGTTTCATTGTCTCTTTTGCAAGATCTTCCAAATTTCCTTTCTGAGCATCTAAAGTTTTATTAAATCTCATACGACGACGACTCAAATAATTGTTCGATACTTAATTCACGTGATGTAAATGATAAGTTTTATTAAATCTCAAACGAAACGGTTCATACAATTGCTTGACACAATTCGAATGATGTAAATGATAAGTTTTATTATTATATCTCAAACAACTGTTCCATATTTAATTCATATGATATAAACTAGAAAGTAGAATGAATTATTGTAAATACTTTTTTTTCATATTTTACATGTTTGTTTTTTTGGTGTTTGCTTTTCTTCCACGAAGAGTTCTTTTCTTTGGAGGTGGTGGAGACTCCTCTTCAATTACTTCCTCATCACTTGTTTCCTTGTCTTCCTCGCTCATATCTTGTATTCCTCTTCTTCCTCTTCTTCGTCAATCTCATCCATGTCAATTTCGTCATCACTTTCATTTTTCTTTCCATTTTCTTTTTATGCCCGAAAGTGGATTGTGGGAGATTTTCCCAGTTTCTGGATGCAGAAGTCCTTTCCTTTTAATTCATCCACTTCCTTATTACTAATCTGACGAAAACGTGAAGGGAGTCCAAATCTAAACTTTTCTGAAATGAAAAATGAAAAAAGTAAAATCTCTATAATTTAATTAAAGAATTACTAACAATTAAAACTCGAAAAGCTTACCGGTTTGGAGAATCACTTGAACTCCAAATTTCCCTTTGTTTTTTTCGGCATCAAGGATTTTGTAATATTTTTTGATTTCCATGTCTGCTGCTTTTTTCCACACGGTGTGGGAAGATGAACCCAGTTTGTTTAACTTTTCCATGTTGTTTACCGCTCGATTTCAGATTTGAGAATGTTTCTTATTTATATATAATGTCTAATTAGTCATGATTATCGGGGGTTATAGAAAAATAGCTCAACCGCGTATCATCTCCAAAGACCGTAGAATGCAAAGAAATAATGATGTCATTATTATAATCTGGGTTCTGATTACTTGTGTCTAAGCTTCTGGCCTCCTGGCTTAGCACCATACTTTACTTTCTACTAATTGATCGTGCTTTATTGATTACCGGAGAAGTGAAATGAAAAGACATGATTTTTGTGCTATTTGTGTGTTTTATTTGTCGACAATGAAAGTAGCTTTTTGTGGGGAAAGGTGAGAAGTTCAGGTTAAGGAAAGGTAAGGAATTGAGAGTCTTCCGGTGTCCGAGGACACTGGACAAAAATGTCCTCCATCTGCTGTTGTCAATCCTCTTTTATACTTCCGCCACGTCGCATTAATGCTGATTGCTGTTGTAGTTGCCATCCGCTTGTGGTTTGCTGATGTCCTTATTAATATGAGGATAACCTCATTAAGTGTTGTGCTCTTATTGAGATTAAAGTTGTTTGTTTGACCTCTTTTGATTTCCTCTGTCCACTACGTCTCGGCCAAGTATTAGATTTCCTGGCTAGCAACAGAGACATGGAGGATTTGCATGGAGTAGGAAAAGAATGACTCCACAAGCTGAGACGGCATGCATGCACTCTAGGTTGCGGTTGCGGTTGGTTGTGTTGAGTACGAGAATGGAGCTTTTGGCAACTCGACAACTCCTAAGTTGGCAACTCGGCAACTCATCTACTAGTTATGCCTAGGCTGATGCTTCGACTACTTTGTCCAGTCTGGTCCAGATTCGGTGATATTAGGGATTTAAAGGAAAGGTTCAGGAATAGGATTGGAAAACTTGGAATGCAAATCTTATTGCGGCTGATATGAGTCTGCTCATTAAAAGAGAGATACGACCATGCATACAATAGTGAACGAACGTGTGCGCCATATTGCTATCTTATTGAGGTTAGATAGCGGTTAGATAAAAAAACGACCAAAACTACCCCCTAATACTCTACTGTAGCTACACAACTACAACAATCTGTGACTAACAGTCCACACTGAGCATTAGTCGGAGTCATGCTACTCGTTGCTCAGAATCTTTGAGGTTCCGACGTGGTCTTTCACATCGCGAGTGTATGGTCGGGCATGTAAGATTTAGACCAGAAGTTTTGTTGAAATCTTTTGATGTGTGGTTCACATAATACTTCTAACTTTGCTATTGTAAGCACCTGTATGGATTGTTGTTTATAGATACTACTTGCAGATACCTAAAATGATTTACTCGAGCATTATTGAAAATTGTCTGTATGAATTTAAGTCCTTCTAGGAACGTCGACAGTACCTTCCGACATAATAACGTGACCAACAATGTTAAGTCGTCCAATATGTCACCTCGATTTTGGTCAGGAATCGGCTATCTAGAAATGCCCTATGACCAATGCATTTCCCCTTACCTATGACTACGTCTTCCTGACTAGTCTACTGACTCTACTTTGCTGCTTATAGAGTCTGAATTCAAACCATTAGTTTTAGTGAGACTAAATTCTGAAAATATCCCAAGGGATCAAGAATTGAATTAAAAATATTTCATGTAAGGAAATACCGTAAACACAATCATTTTCTATGAAAGTCTAATTGCCAAAACTAGGCCTAACATTAACCCCACTTCATATATCGGGGCGACCCCCCGATTGACCAAAAATATTTGATTCCAGGTACTCTGCCCACGAGTAAGGGTCTGCCTGTATGAAGTTCGGGCGTTTCCAATAAGGCAAAGTCCGCCGTGAATAATCTTTGTGTAAATGATTACCGATTGCTACGAATGAATAAAAGAATACACATGTCATTCTTTTATTTTTGGGTTGGTCAACGCATTTCCTTAGCATTAAAACGTTCAGCTAAGTTTTCAAAATGTGTATTTGCAACCCTTTGTAATTGATATAAGTGTACAATAGTTTTCAACCTAACCGAAATGGTGTGCAACTAGCAGTAAACCAATAAGCGGTACATCTAGTGTAACATTGCAACATAGAATGGGGTTTCTTGTGCTGCTACAGTGCAGTGCAATACATGCTGTGTGATATGTTAAAATTCTTGCAAAATGTGATTAACATTGCACTAAACTAAATCTATAATTACTATACGTATAATATGAAATGGACAAAATACTATGAACAACTAATGTGTGCCTAATATAGACTATCGTTACACGTTGACCTAATGTTACATTTACAATGGTTACGGAGATGATGGTTTTAATTTAATCTATTTTCCAATTTAAACAATTATAAGAGACAAGCAAACAGTAAACTGTGCTCAATAATGCGAAAGACGGCGGCAGAGAGACATTCCATAATATTTGGGGTTCACTTCACACTATGTAAAATATTAACACTATTAACACCAAATTAACACACACATGATTAGATACATATCAATAGTTTAAGTTCTAATTAGATGTTTAATTATTTGTCAAATACGTCAGGCTATACCTCTTGCTATATGTTATCTGATATTGTATATAATATAAATATTGTTAGTATGTAAAATATAATTTAATTCTTTTAAGCGGTCGGTGAAGTGCAATTGTAATTAAATATTTTTATGAATTTCAATCTTGGACATTTAAGAATTAAACGTCCAAGACGTTGATAAAATCTACATTTATTGAAGATTTCGTCAATCTCTGCCAATTGGCACAATTGACAGAATGACTAATAGCTGATAGTAAATATAATACGTAAATATTCAAATAGCTAATTCTGCAGTATTACATAATACGAATACCAAAAAATTTTCACGTTAGTTGAGTGCCCATACTCCATACGACGGGAGATCCGTCTACTCATACATATTACATATTCCGAAGAAAAGTCTTACTTTCTCCTTATAGTACGTAGGTCCGGTCACGGTCGCAGCTGTGTGGCTTTGACGGAGTACACAGTACCCACCCACAGACTTAACATGGAAAAATCTAATGTGACCATGCAACTCGTGAATATCCGTGCTTTTCACCCAGTACGTGGAGAACCTTGCTTGATTTGAGTAAACAAGCATTACCGAAACTCCTGTAATAGGGACAATCAACTAACGTAAAATTTTCCTACACAAACGAAATATATTCAGTAATCATTATTTTACAATAAAACCAAAATTTAATTTACGTATTTAACCATATCCGGCGCAATGGAACATGTTTGCTGATTTCGATTTCCAAAAGATACATTCACGAAGAAGTTAATGTTGCCCTTAAGTATGTAAGTAATTACCATGGCAATTTAACATTGTTGTTGATTTTCGATGCGTTTAAGCGAGTGGGTTCATTTCATAGTTTCTATGCAAACTATGAGGGAAACAAATTGCGATTGTTTGGTTTCCGAACTTTATCAAGGATGAGACGGGACTATGGACCATTGTTGCCCGGGATTTCTACATTGAAAAATATCGAAAAGGACGGAAAGGTTTCTTCTCAAAATTAGTTTTGCCACAAGTATGGAAATCGTAAGTAAGGTCTCTGCGTGCGAATTAGACTATCGCAGTCGCAGTTGGTCAAGTGTTGCTTGGTTTGGTGCTCGCAAGTGTCGCAAGCCTTGCTATCTGGCAAAATCGGTGGTTCAATCCTGCGGGCAGAATGGCTTGCAAATTTTCTCGAGAACCTGGTGATTCCTGGTGAATTTCCTGCGCCAATACAACATAATATTCATACTCAGTAACTCAGTACATACGGTAATGTTTATCACTTCTTGCGCGCAATCGTCCCATCAAAATATTAACTTGATACCATAACTTTATACAAAGACAAAAGAAACCTCCATATGAATTTGTTTGCACTTTTAACGATTGAGACTGGAAAGCTAATTTCAAATATTGCAGTCCTACAGTCAGCTTCGGCATATTTCTGTCGTTGTATTAATAATTAACTTCTTCAAGCTATAATTACAACTATTTCATTTTTACGTACCTGAATCGTCCATATTCATTGACCAAGCTACGACAATCTTGAAGCTGGTTCCAGTTCCATCAGTCTCCCGAATTCAAGAGCGAGGTGTTCCATGGAGTTGCACCGACCTGAAATTGGAACACACTAATTTAATTAATTATCATTACTAATCTTTTCCTAACACTAACTAACGTCAAATCCCCTAATCCAAATAGAAACCAAATTAAAGTGTATGATAAAGTGCACGACAAATGGCAATTTACCTGTCATTATCTTACGGCGAACGTAAATAGCTGTGTATTTCAAAAACTTTCAATGTAGGATGAAACATTATTTGAAGTGTGTTAAAACTGGAAATAAAACACGTATACTCGCGACCCAAAAGTCCAAATAAAAACTTATGACCTACCCTGTACTTCTATTCAGTTAAGATTTTCTCATTTTTTTTGCCAAAGTGGCCGTAGTGGTCGAGGAGCTTGAGTACTACTATATGTGTACGTCCAGCTCAATTCTCTGAGAAGCTTAAAATATTAATATCGACATGGAGGGACGGCGTGGGTTGCACGGAAATAAATACACTACACTAGACATGACTTTTGTTCGGACTGGTTTCCAAAGTACACTTTCTACCCTGACATTCTAATTCTTGGTGAACCATGCCAATGCCATTTTAGAAAACCGGGCAGAAGTTACGAGTCCACAGACAAAAGTGAGACATGTAGTATTTAGAAGAGAATTAGTGAAAATATCGAATAATAACTTTTTAGCACAGCTGTGTCGTTATTTGGAAAACATCTTTAGTTTCCGACGTGTGAATTTCTAATGCGTGGTCAGAATGAGAGGGAAAGTTATGCAAAAACAATGTCGCATTTTTATAAATCACTAGACTACTGCCAGCATGTCTCACTTACAGAAACGAATCGGTTAAATCGGTCAAAATACTATGAAACACCCTGTATAGCTATCATATGAAAGAGAAATTGAAATAAGACTTACGTTACGTCAGCGTACGAAGCGAAGTCTCAAAGAACTTTCTCCTGATGATTTTTCGTTCCAATGAATCTCCGGGGATTATGAAACGTGGGCACAACGACAAGGAGAAAATAATCTCTGTATTTGGGTCACTCGGGTTGGAGAAAGGAAGTCTTGGTCATGGTCCTTGAAATGAAACCGTTTCTTTATGATGATGTCTTCAAATCCCCATCATTGTCGTCGTCAATCCTGGCCCCGGCCTGGACCGGACACAATTTAGTGCACGATGTTCACTTGGCCGACGCTGTTGAGGATGTGAATGTGAATCGAAACCGCCACCGCCTCCTGATTTCTGAACCGACTGTCGAAAACTTAGCGAGCTGACTCTGTCGGCTGATTCTGTGCAGGTGAAGGTCTGAAAGACAGAAATCGGCAGCAAGATTTCGGGCACGACTGCTTTCTAGGGAATTCCACGATGAACTGAATCGAATGAGTCATAGTGAAAGTAGGTAGAAAGTTTGAACAGATTTGATCAGAAATTGTGGTTGCTTAGGTGATTTTTTCAAGATTTCTTTTGAAAGGAAAATTTTTTGGGTTTGAATATTTTACCTTCAATTTTTCAAAAAATAAATGTTTTCATGCATATTTCTCCATTTGGTTTGTCTGTCCAAGAGAATCGAGCACTCACGTAGTGAAATACATATACAGTGGAATCTCTATATATCAACCTCCCCTATATCGTACACCTCTCTCTATAGCGACCAGAATGTCAGGATCGCAAGAACTCCCTTTGCGTACACTTCTTTGTTATTCCACTTTCTATATATTAGAATTTCACATTATTGGACACATTTTGGTGTATTTTCCGAGTTCGGTATATAGAGAGTCCACTGTATATGAAATGTTTAATTGTACTCTAGACTGTCTAGACACAAAATGTCAAGTACTTGTCGGTAAGGATTTATTTAACCACATCAGTCAGAAAATACATTCACATACCTGTATACTTGTATAATGCCTTGTGAGATAACATAGCCAATGGAATTTACAGTAAGTAAGGTAAGCTCTCCAATCCCAATTCGTAAAAGTTTTCTCAAACTTTAGCAGAATTGGGAAACTTTTGCAAATTGTTAATCCGATTACTATGTATGTGTAGCATGGAGTTCGTAAGTTTAAAAAATTCAGAAACCGTGCTTCAGCTACGTCGAGCTCCAATAATAAGCTTCTGACCTACTGCATGTATTCGCAGTCTACCCTGTGTACTACTAGTATGTATATGTAAGAGAAAAAGGAATCTCGGATAGAGAACCCAATTAATTTCATTTTGTAGGTAATTTTTGAAGGAAATATTTCAGAATACCTAATATTAATAAAGTCAAAAGTCAACTAGTGAACGAACAAGAAGGGGAAGAAAATGCGCGTGGCGGAAGTAGTCTCTCAGTCTAACTTGAGAGTTTAGGAGGACAAATTGGATTTTTGACGACGTACGACAATGTCTTGTCCTCGTAACATGCATGTTGTGTTTGGTTTTCGGTTTGGTCCCAAGGAACGGCTTAAAGTGTGTGTCAAACATGATTAGAAAGCATGCATGGGATTTCTACAACACAGTACGGCACGGCATGGCTTGGGAAGAAAGTCAAAATAGTCTTGGGAAAAAGACTCAGCTTACTGGGTGGTTCATAGAAATTGGATACAGTGGACTCTCTATATAACGAACTCGAAAAACGATCGACGTACGAAAATCGACCGGCGGAGGGTACGTTCTTATGAACAACCCTGTACTGCTTGTATTCATCTGCCCAGAAAGGTATTCTCACGACATAATAGTGTAAGCGCGACTCTCTCTGCATACGACGCGAGTTCCAGTTCACCTCCGATAACTCAATCTTCCAGAATTCTTTTATCCAACCTTTCTTCAAATCTACCGAATCCATACTTTTGGTAAACATGATCCTTCAATTCTCACGCCCACTTTAAAAACAAACCAATAACAACAAAGGAAACGGGCTCTCTGCAATTGGATACAAACAGTCGACAAAAAACCAGACGACAATGAAAAAAGGTGGTGCAAAGCTACAAGATACGTAAAAATGACTAAAAGGCTCATAAAAAAATCCTCAGTCGAGAAATGTGTTTGTTTGTCTATGAATCTTACAAATTCCAAATTGCAAACATACTGTGATAAAAAATTGAGATTTTATTTTATTTTATAAGCCCACTTTCGATTTCTAATTCTACGCCTACTCTTCCTGTCTTCCTAGCAAAGTGGTACAGGCACCTGTAATTTACTAATTTTTACTGTGAAACTGATTAAGGATGGTAGAGTAGTACTAAATTTAAGGATCACCCTGTACAAGTAACCAAACGAATGAAAGTCACAGTCACATATGAGTTCGTTTTACGTCACCCCGTTATGTTCCTTCCATAGTTTCCTTCTTGGTAAAAAAAACGTAACGTACGTTCGGATTTCTAGAATGATCGGTTTTGTGCACTGTTGTATTTTTCTACCCGGGTATTTTATGTGATGTGATGGGGGAAAGAAAAGTCTCATTTTTGTCTCCGATCGTTCGTGGTCAACAGGTTGCCGAGCCGGATTATGTTTCTAATTTAAAATGGAGTGAAAGTGAAAGTCATCAAAAGAGAAATCGTAGAAGGAGAATCATAACTTTTATTCTCCTGTGCAAGCAGGTTATCAGAAATTCTTAGGAATGGTACTGTTATGGATGTACCACCCTGTACGACACCGATAGTGCATGAGTCAGAGCGTTCTCACTTCCCAACTTCAATTAAGAAATGGAACCAAAGAGTGTGTGGGTTGTGTAAATATGAATTCAACTTTTTCAAGGCGTATTAAATTACCAATTAAAAAAAGAAGGACTCGGGAAAATATGTAAATCCTATTCGTTTCTTTATTGTTAGTCCTTGCAAACAATCGAAAATCAAAGTAAGGAGTATTTTTTTTTGGAAATAAAGGAGTTTTTGTTGTCGTATTCATTTCACAAGGGAAATGATATGAACATGTGGGTTGTGAACAAAATCTTCCTTGGAAACAATTCATTCCTCGATGTTTCTCCAGGGTAAGGATTAATTCTAGTTGTATTTGTCTGTCAAACTCCTAGTAAAAGATGCTTTCAGAGAATGCGTCAAGTAAACTAATACATTCTATTCTATTTCTTCATGTACAATTGAATTAACGTTCACCGTCAGAAATTGTAGTCCTCTGCATTATTATAATGAGAAAATCTTTTTTAAAGTAATGTAGTCTCAATTTAATATTGTATTGGTCGATATTGTCAATCTAAGGGAATCAAACCCTTCTCATTACGAAATGATACATAAACAATCCCAATGTACTACCGCACTGGTTAACTATGGTATCTTGAGTATCAATCCGAGCAATTTTCTGCATTTTAATGCCCCAAGAATTGTTGGGAGTTTTATTTTGGTAATTTTACAAGAAATTTTGTACAAACGATGTTCCAAAACATGCTTTTCCAGAAATGTGATTACAAATGACGAGAACGTAAATCCTATGCCTTTGGACTAAAACTATTAAATAAATATTTACAAATTCCTTCAAATGCACTATGACCGGACGTGCAATTTAATTTAATGGCATTTTTTTCATTACACACTAGTGACGGATAGGACGAGTGCGTTAGAGAAAGCGGCAATGCAAATGGGAAGTCACGATCGCATTAGCAATGTTATGCAATTAGCATCTGTTGCACCACGTGATTTTGAGGACAGTGTTTCTGCCGTGTCTACCGAAAAGGTCAGCCAGTACAGAGATTTCTAGGTGTAATGCTTGCCGATCATACTGCAAAGAAATCGATCTTAACTTTTGATTTGACGTAGATTGAGAGCCCATAACCCAACAAAGAAGATGTTTATTCAGATTCGGTTACTAATTGGAATTGGAAGAAGAATAGAGTGGTCACTTCCAAGATGTGTGATGTCCAGCCCGAAAAGATGTTTTTTCAAAGGAATTCAATCAAAACGCACAACGAAGTAAGAGGTTGGATGGTGATGGTTTGAGTTGACTTGTGTAAATATTAATTTATGTTTTATCTTGCAATGTGATCAAATTACCAATTAAAGATAGTTGAGTTTTCAGTACATGCAAGCAAGTTCTTTGTCCTCCTTTTCTCCTCCAAAGTCCAAATTGGTTTTTCTCACAGTTATCCCCACTGGAGAATCACACGCCCATTAGGTAAACAGTCGATGCCTTAATTCATCACAGTAATCTTGACATGACATGAGCCAAAACCAATTATGACTATTAATTAACTTCTTTTGTTGTGTACGACGGACGTACTTTACATATTTTCTAATTTCCGCACTCACTTTCTTTTCTGTATAAAATTGCGTACAATCCGTTCCAATCACGGCTGACTAACATTTTGTTTTACAATCCAAGGAGACACTCGACTCCCCTTGTAATATTCTATCCTAATAGGAGTTATGACACAGAATCCGTGAACCTGAAAATGGTAGGGCTAGTCTGGGTGTCCATACATACATACAGTGGAATCTCTACATATCAACCTATCCATAACCATATCGTACACCTCTCTATACCGACCAGAATGTCAGGAACGCAAGAATTCCCTTTGCATTACACTTCTTTGTTATTCCACTTTCTGCATATTAAACTTTCTCTTTATTGGACACATTTCGGTTCATTTTCCGAGTTCGGTATATAGAGAGTCCACTGTAATACCTATATAAAATGACAGTGCCCCCAGTCAGTATCCTGCTCATGTCGAAAATGAGCTTTTTGGAAAAATGTTCCTCCATAATATTTAAAACATATGTATAAAATTCTGGCAGAGCTTTTGTCCCGAATAGTCAAAATCAAAACAGCTTACAATGGAACATTTCGAACTGTTAATTTCAGAAAATTATGAAACTTGGTGGAATGGTCAATTGAAATATGCAGATTCCGAAAATCACAATAACTCGGGCCCCCATTGTGGTTCTGACCCGCCCGGCGGGGTCAAAGTCCAAAATCCCATGCCATCTAATGCATTGAAAAACAAGAGAGGGAGCACG